>JZLH01S0087075.1:10817-23890 GCA_001188425.1 Eucidaris tribuloides | reverse complement strand
GTTATGCTAGGCATAATGCTAAATGCCAAACGGGTCAAAACTATGCTAAATTGCAAAACTATGCTAATACAGTTCAAACGGGTCAAAACTATGCTAAATTGCAAAACTATGCTAATACATGTATGACAAACTTGGTAACATCGTGTCGTGTGCAACAGTCGTTAGGTGCTCCGTTCATGTATCCATGTGCTACGTACGCTATCCCTTGTGTGTCATGTGAACGAGTTCTTTCCCTAACACACCCAAGATGTGTAAATGTGTAATCCAATACGTTGCTATGCGTGCGCACACAAGTTACATTGTATTAGTTATTGTTCAACACACGAATTACCCGTTCTGGACGTTCATGATTGATATCACATAACACACTGAACATTTTTTTCTTTGCTGAAGGTAATAGACTCTAGGGCCCATCAAAATATGATTTTTTTTTGTGGTCTCATCAATGATATTTCAAAATCTCTAAGTGATGGTCTTCCCAAAATTAATAAAATCCTAATTTGCGCATTTTCCAGAAATTTCATTAATTATGACATTTATTCAATTGTTGAGACCAAATACATTATCAGTGTACAAACTATGTACTATGTACTATATTCACTATGTGTGAAAATAAATTGCGTGGATGGAATGTCACTTCGTCGCATCCTCGTTCGCAAAGAAGTGCTTGGCAACCAATAAACCAATTCGTTGATTGTAATGTGTGAATCCGCAGATGTTTAAAAACTGCATGGTAGAATATTTAGTGCTGGGCTGGATTAAGAATGTGCTACATGTGATTGGGGGATGAGATGTTTTCCGTAAGACAAAACCAGGCGCGGTGCAGCACTCCAATTATCACAGGTTTTATCATTTACGAACGCACTTCATTTCCATAAAATCAACAAGTTTGTACGGACCGATGCGAAAAAATGTAAACAAATTTCGAAGCTAACATCTTTTTCGAAACACAAAATACTTATTTTAAATGTAAAGAATGTAGGAGTGTGATAGATTTCTGATATAAACGTGTGTACGAACAGACTGTGGGAAGATGTTAAAATGTAAAATTTTACGGAAGAAATCTAACTTCAAAACGAAAAAAGTAGGACTATCGTAAAACTATCGTAAAGTTCACCTGTTTATTCCGCCTTGTTCGAAATGTGAATACCATAAACAGAAAGGAAAATTATCGTACCTTCTTCGGCTGAAATGTCATTTTAAAGCATTACTTTCCGCTCCTAGAAAAATCGTACGCCAAAGTCCCCATGTCATGGATAAAAATGACAATTACGCGAGTTGAATGGAATCAGTCCCACACATTGCTTTTCGTGTTTTTCCTCCCGATGTGCATATCTATGAGGGCTCGCGCGGTGCCGCCTGTACTTGCTGACAGTGCAGATGAGCTGACTGTGAACAGCTCATCTGACTCAACTCAAGTCAGCGCACGAGCGAGGAGGCATCTGCGCATTTTGGTGTTCGCTGACCGAAATTTTCCATATCGAGTAGTATGGAAAACACACAATTTCTCAAAACCTCCTGGTGTGACCCAGCTAAAACTTTCCCCATGTATGAAAAAAAACCTTCTTCATTATGCTAATGAAGTCTTGTATTGCCTCGTGTCTCACCGGTTGTGTGTCGGACAAAAACATACTGCTTATTTGTGTGGAGTTGTTTTTAAAAACAAGTTTATATCTCAATTTCTGCTTCAACAAATTTCATATTCTTGCATTGCTGTCAAGTTCATGAAAAACTCGGATAGCCCAGAAAGTTTCAGTTCATAACTCGCTGGCAAAACGACGCAACGCGAAGGTAATAATTTTGACTTTTTCTGACCTCGTGTGCGGATCTCCGTAGAAGTTCATGGGAAATTCAAAATAAATTGGGCCATGATACGCAAATTGGAGTGTTACGCTACGTCTGAAACGTAGAAAATCACGACACCTGTAAGCGCAAAAAACCCCGACTTCATTGCTAATCACATGTCTCAATCGAGCCTAGCGCTGAGCACCAAAATGTGCTACTAAAAGTGAAAGGATCTTTGGTGAGGTATTTGAGAGCAATTATTCTTAAAGCAATGGAGGACTGCCTCAATGAGTTATGTTAAATACATTCAAGAAATACCTTCACCAGTACATTCCGATGTGCATCTTTTGCATGGGCCTACATGAATTTTAATACCATAACTTAAATGAAGATTGATCTACTAACTCTAAAATCGCTACATTTAAATTTGATGGTGTTTCCTTCTTCTGCGAATAGGACTAAGGAATTTGCCTTAATAATAAGTACATTATCCCATCAGCGCTCAAATTCAAATTGTAAAACAAGTGTGTTTTATAATCAGTAACTTATGCTCAAACAATTTGTCGTGTTATGTTATTTTCCAACACCAATCTAGAGACAACATAATTTTTTTTTGGCCTGGAAAAATTCCAAGTTTTTATTCTAATAACTTGGCACTTGAGTTATTATATATTGCTTTATGCCGTTTCGGCCTGCCGTACTTTCCTGTCTGTCCGACCATGGAACAAGACACAGTACACGAAAGCACGATGAGCTTCCGTTGATTAAATTGACTTCAAATATTTGATAAGTCATTTCATTTGTTCTGTAAACATATCCATATTACCCAGGGATTATACTCTTCATGTTAGGTAAATCGTAAAATGATAAAATTGTTTAAATCAATTTAATAACATCTTACCGTATCCTCTATCATTCTTGCATGCCACGTCTTCAACCTCATCGATAGAAAAGGAATCATCATCATAGCGATGTCCACACTTGCCTATTTGTAAAAAAAAAATGTAAATGTAACATTAGTACATGTAAATCCAGAAGTAACTCGGTGCATTTATATCTTGAAACATTGTACCAAAGTGCACTGACATTGAACATTGCAAACACAGACGCAAATGCTTCCACTTTACACTCGGACATCTATTGCTTTTTGTGATGCATTTATAAAGGAGTTGATATATTGACGTAATTTACTAAAAAAAAAATGGTTATGTTGCTCTCAAGCAACCAACCGTTTGGTGTGAAAAACATGGTGGCATATATATATATATATATATATGTATTTTTTTTTTTTGCCGACCCAAAATATACAAACTCACCGTTGTGGGGAAAACATGTCAGATTTGTGTGAAGAATTTACTAAAATTCCTATTAAATGGAATAAAACAGCACTTTTATATGCGTTTTGCCCATTCCAAAGACCTGTAAACAAATATCGGGAAACTCAACTTTCACACAGTTTCGTCCTACATATACTTGTTTATGTCGTTCAAAATAATAAATTAAGAACAACCGACCGACCAAACTTTAAAAATTTCCGACATGAGGGCAACATAACTTTTTAAGGCCTAATAAGATAGGACAAGTCGCAGGATATGACTCCATTCCCATTCGCCAAGGCTGTACCAATCAAAACTAGTGATATCGTAGTTCATGTCATTTTCTTTAATAATGTCTTGTGCTGCGCCTGTAACCAGCAACCTCACCGTTTAACCACTATATAATGCTATAATAACTATCTAGAGAAAAGTATTGACTATAAATAGGGCTCTGGACGATATTTTTGGTAGGGGGTTGCTGAGCCTAAGAAGAACTAGATAAGTGGCCTGTTCATGGTATGAATTGACAATGATAAAAAACAATCAGGTACCAAACGTTGGTTGTTTTATTTCAAAATCAATGCGTTAAGCCCCCCCCCCCCCCCAAAAAAAAAAAAACTAAATAAAATAATAAAATAAAATAAAAAATAAATAAATAAATAAAAAATAAAAAATAAAAAATAAATAAAATAAATAAAAAAAAATAAAAAAATTAAAAAAATCGCATCCGGGCCTCCGCACCTCCTACAAAGATGTGGGGATGATGCATCACCCTCGATCCCAGGACTTACCTATGAACTTTAAATTGGTGACAAAATGGCTATATTAATAAAAGTTACAATCAATGTCAACTTGCCATGCAATGGCCACTTTGGTTAAATCTTTGGTTTGAATTGCTGTAAAGTACTGTTTCCATAATGTTGCCAAGTAGTTTATAGTACATGGGAAAAGGGACGTCGATCCATTTTTAGAGGGGGGGGGAAGTAAGAAAAATATCACATTTTTTTCAACTGTCGAAATTATTTGGGGCAAACTTACCCCACGATCGACGCCTTTGCATGGAAAAGGCTTACATCAAATATCCAAAACATATGGAATTTTATTGCTCTCATATTGAGAGGATTAGAATAAAGTTCAACAATTTCAAGTTTTGCCATTATGCAGAGGTAAATTAGAAAGCGCCATTGGCCCATGATGTCCATGCACTAGTGTTCATGTCGGAACAGGGGTGGCGACCCGCGTTGGGATTCGTCGGTAAAGTTATGTAAATCGCAAACGTCACTGTCTGAAGGACCAAAAATGCTACTCACCAGTAGAGCAGAGACAATCGCTCCCACTACACAGTAAACTCAGTAGAGGACTGCTTTCATCTGGTTTGTTAAACTTAGTGCACCGTTCATCTGAAAGTGGAACATATGGAAATTAGTTGGTACACGAGAAATTTTGAGGTTGGGTTGTTTCTAACGTGTGCTACAGTTTCAGCAATATCAGTAAGATTACCGTTTTAACGTTAATATTTGAAACGTTACTATTTCCAAATTTCCAATTGGCGGATTTGATTGCGACCAAAATACAAAAGCTGTTTTTATGAAGAGTTAAGGAAAGTTTCCAGTGAATCTCTTCAAGGAAGTCTGGAAGCCCTAAAAAGCGCATTACTGTGAAAGGTCGATAATGTAGACGTACAATCATGAATTTCTCTCCATAAGTCCTTCATTGTAATCATTATAAACTTATTGAGTACCCCTCATATACGCATTTGATGTTGATTAGCATCATGTACTCACCAGGATTATAGTAATCATAAACCGAAACTGGTACCGGTTGTGTGTTCCCGACAACGAAATCTCGCTTGGCTTTGAAACTGAAACATAAGTTTCGGTCACTAGGGATCTGGTAGTAATTAGACAAAAATAAAGAAAATACTTATAAAAAATGATTAGATTTGGTGTCGGAAATCAACTGAAGAAATACGGTAGGAAAAAGAACAATAAAGAAGTGTTTATAACTAAATTAAGAATAGCTACGGTTTTGTTTTTAACAAAATATGCATACATGAAATTGAAACACAGGTCTCGGTTGTCAGGGATCTGGCGTTACTTGTGAAAAATATGAAAAGAACAGAACACAGTGAACATAAAATATCATGAATCCCAGTATTATTTTGTTGGATGAATTTCAAGCATTTTTGATGATCCAGTATCCGTAAAAAAGGTAAAACAAATCTATCATTGGGAGAATAGGAGATGCAAGGCGTACACGTCGGCTATGTGAAAATGGAATTCTGCATATGACATATGATATGGATAAATGAACGTATACAAGGCAGGTTGTTGTATTATGTTTGAAAGTAATGGATCTTAGCACACGGTGATGTAACTACTTGAGTTGATAGGCGATAGAACAGTAATGACACTCCCGAGCCTAAAGTAAACGTCTATAATATTCATCCGCAAAAATAAGAGAATAAATGTTATCTCATTGTAATCATCGACATGATATCACTACTGCATACCGCAATGTGCAGTTTTGAGGAGTTTTGAGGAGTTGAAGATTGTATATTGAATCTAGTATGTTCAGAGTATGTTTAGAGAATGTAACTTAATCTTTCATTCCGGAACCACTACTGTGAAAAAAACTTTTTTACTTTCAAGTTTATATACACAAAATGTATGGAAGGTACTCATGTATATATTAATTACCTCGTCAGCATAGAAGACAACTGATCGATCTTTCTTTTCGTACATTCCTATCAGATCATTCGTGGCAGTAATCTATTGGGGGAAAAAAAGAAACGATATTTGGATAAAATAACCACTTTTATCACTCATAATATTATTCTGAATGCATACTTACCAAAAACTGTCAGACCACACATAAATCAAGCTCATAAAACGTCCCTTTTTTACATTTTCGTGAGATCGCTGTTTGTATCAATATTGGCCACACCTCCGGGTTCGCAACCTTCTCTTTATGAACATGATGAAGAAGAGTGGTTAGGGGAAAAAAAAGGAAACGATATTTGGATAAAATAACAACTTTTCAATCTGTTCGGATGCATATTTACCCCCCAAACCGTCCTCCAGTGCACCCCTATGGTCTTATGTCTCCCTTACCAGTTTGTGAAGCGAGAAAAAAAATCAATGAAGACCGCATATCAATTTCTTTAGCACACAAAACGCTCCTCTTTTGGGAAGATAAATACGAGGTTATATATATACTCACTGGTCATGCACTACTGCTCTCACGCTGTGTAGGAGCATGTCTATTGTTTACATTCACACTCGAAGGCATAATAATAAAGACTGCGTTGATTTCTAGTCAGCTGTGAAAAACGGAATAGCCTACTGAGAGAAAATGGTGTCTGTGATTGGTTTTTGCCAATTCCCCGGGCCTTCTACTAGCCAATACAATTTGATTTTTACTCCTCAGACTTCCCGCTACATATCCTCATCTTCAATATATTTATAGATCTCGCACTTTCATTTAATGAAGCGGCAAAGACAGAAAAAAATGAGAAAAACCGGGATCTTCCACTAGATTTTTTTTTACCAAAAAGGACGTCTTTATAGACTCAATTCCCCGTGTCATAACATTGATTTCGGTCACATATTTTGATCTAACCTTAAAGAGAAACCTTTGATTATCATAAAGCTCGTTTCAATAGTATATAAAGCTTGTAGATTCGTTACAATGGCAAACGATGTGCCAAAAACGACGATTTTAGTTCCAATTTACCATTATGATGCAAACCTGTAGTCCATGAAGAAAGTAAAAGATCGCTTAGAAATTGATATGTTACATTTGCGGCCCACCGCTGTTTACAGACCACACATAATATTAAGATCATAAAACATCAACATTTTTACATTTTTGTAAGATCGCTTTTTGCATTAATATCAGCCATACCACCGGGTACGCAATTTCTCATTTTGAAGAATTGTATTTAGTCTTTTTAGGTGCTGATGTGTTTTGATCAAAAAACAGCACCTGAGCCGGCTTTACGTCCTGTCCAAGGGACATGAGATGTTTCCAAGGAGACACACGCCATGCTGCGGACTCAAAGCAGGTATCTATTGAGAACCCAAGGTCTTATCCACTAGGCCTCGACGTTTACCCATCTATCTATCTATCTATCTATCTATATTTCTATCTATCTATCTATCTATCTATCTATCTATCATTTGTATGTACACTCAGCAAAAAAAAGTAAACACTTTTTCAAGTTTACATTTGTAATATATAACTTTAATAAAAAAAATCAATGAATTATATATCAAATTAAAGGCAATTTAATTCTCTTTCAACCTGTGAGGGTAATTTGAAGATAAATTTTTATGCATGAGTGATCACATGCGTTTTTATCCTTCAAGGTGCAAAAGTAAAAATTGCAAAAATGGACCATAATCCACTGATATTAAAATGGCACAACACAGTCAATGGAAACAAAAGATCAGACTTAGACAATGGCTTTATCTTTGAATATAAGACAGAATTTGTTAAAACTGCAAGATTGAGTCGTTTTGTCCTTTTACCAACAAAGAGAGAGAAAGAAGCTTCTCCTTAGTCTAAGAAGTTTCAATTGGATTTAGAGTATAGACACAAGTGTGGTTACATGTCAGACACTCAAACATTTTCTAAAGTTGAAGGCTGTAGAGAAGCTTCTTTCTCTTTCTCTCTCTTTGTTGGTAAAAAGACAAAACGACTCAGTCTTGCAGTTTTAACAAATTCTGTCTTTTATTCAAAGATAAAGCCATTGTCTAAGTCTGGGGCCGATTTCACTAACATCGATTTTAGTGATCATCGCCAAATTGAACGCAAATCCAAATCCATCGCAACGTCATCCCTAACTTCGTTTGCGATGAATTTGGATTTCACTAAAACCATCGCAATTAGCGACGACAAAAAATACTTTTAATATTCATGGACGAGCCCGATCGCTAAATTATGACGTCAAGGCTGCTACTTGTAGGGGAAACCCCCTACCGAAGGGCATTTTAGCCATGCATCCATAGATTAGGGGATACCTACGGGGAAATGACCTTAATTCCATAGGGGGAAGTATATTGATGGAGAGGAGGGGTTTTTGATGTATCTAAACATTCGAGTCTGGCAATTTTCTCCAAAAAAAAATCAGAAATCCTGAAAGAAATCCTGTAGGCCCTATAGGTATGTAGAGATTATTTGGGTAAATCCATTGTCCTAGTTGGTCACTTCACACATACAAACAGATGGACAGACACCACCTCACCGTCATAAATGCACAGAGTGACACACACAAAAGACACAATCAGACACACACAGACACACGCACATAGACACACGTACACAGACACACACAGACAGACACTCACACACACACACACACACACACACACACACACACACACACACACACACACACACACACACACCAACACACAGCCACATAGACAAACACAAACACAATGACACACACACATGCACACACAGACACACCGTACATACACCCACATGCCCACATAATACACACAATAAAAATAATACAGCTAATAGTATAATGATGATGATAATAAACAATACATGTAGGTCTAATAATAATAATAATAATAATAACAGTAATAATAACGCTATAATGATCGCTGTTAAGGGATAACTCGTGAGGAAATGACGCATTCCGGGGGTGCATCGCGCTGAATTTTGTCTTTTGCGATGGATATGACTATTCTGCGAGTGCTCATTAGCACTCGCAAAATATTCATCGCTAATTAACAGTTTGCGATGAACATATTCATCGCTAACTGTTAGTGAAATCGCTCAACTCGATATCCATCGCAAATAACGATGGATATCGCTGTTTGCGATGAATTTCAGACGTTAGTGAAATCGGCCCCAGATCTTTTGTTTGCGTTGACAGTGTTGTGCCATTTTAATATCAGTGGATTATGGTCCATTTTCGCAATTTTTACTTTTGCACCATGGGGGATAAAAACGCATGTGATTACTTATGCATAAAATTTATCTTCAAATTACCCTCACAGGCTGAAAGAAAAATAAATTGCCTTTAATTTGATACATAATTCATTGATTTTTATTAAAATTATATATTACAAATGTGAACTTGAAGAAGTGTTTACTTTCTTTTTTTGCTGAGTGTATTTGATATATATGAATGTATATACGTTGCATGTATCTTTATGTGCTTAAGTATACCTATTTGCGACATTACCGAAATGAGACAAGACATTCTAGCCGTTGATTGGTAAAGTGGGCGAACTGATTATATGGTCCAAAAATATGAACACTGCAGTATAATTGTAAAATTTCATAGTTTATACACGTTCAGATACCAGGGACTATAGGATGGTGTCTTATTAAAGTTGTGTGGTGCAAATAGACATGCCAAACAAAAAAAGACGATTAAATAAAGTCGTTGGCTCTTGCAGGTGCACACTACTGCGGAAAAGTGGGAAAAAGAGAAAACAAGCGCATCCGTCATTTTTTTCCCCTTTCCACAGGGGCGGTCATGACTCCTATGCTACCATTAGGGCGCTGTGCCTGTCTTATAGCAATAACAACAACACATCAACACTATTCTGCCATCTACAGACAGCATCAAACAGCCCCCGTGTCTTCCTGAAATATTCTAAAATTTGAAACATGTAATTCTTGAATTTTTAATTTTATGAGAAAGCAAAATTTGCTTCTAAATAGTTCAATATACATCACGTTTTGTTGCAAATTAATGTGGCTTGTCAAGGGTAACATACGCATGTTGGCCAATACATACATTTTTAAGATCAGACGTTTCAGCCTCGAATCCAGAATACAACCCAACATCGATGATGCTCATTCGGGTAGAATTCTCCTCGTTTCTATATCTGTAAACAAAAAAATAAAAAGGTGATATTTTTCAGAAGTTTAAGGAGGTGTAAACACGCTTTCATTTTCAGTAGGGATAGGAAGGGGAAATTAGAGTAATCTACATGTATTCTATGTGGCACTGTGAAAGCAACATTGTCTTACATATTAATTTGTTCGTTTGATTTATTTTGTCATGTATATTTACTCAAAAGTGTAAAAAATAAATTCAGATCAAATCAAATCAATACACTTTGTATGTGATATGGTTTGTCTGGCCGAAACGAAAAAGTATCATTAAAGTGGACATAAATTGCTGCAATGCCTTTCTATGAAATGATGAATGCAATTCCACATTTTCTCCACCAGACAAGCAATGTTCATCCAAGTTTAGTTCTTTCGGTCCATTCGAGGAATGAGGCGATGTGAAGTGAGTGTGACTAGAAGGCATACTGCAAACATCATAATCCGCTAAATATGCACAAACATTTATTCTAAATATCTCATGCACACGTGCCAAAGCCTGTTTATTGCTTTGTTTGACCTAATTTCCGACATTTTCTTCTATTTCTCTCTCTCTCTCTCTCTCTCTCTCTCTCTCTCTCTCTCTCTCTCTGCACTGTTGCCTTTTTTGCTGTACTATTAATAGAGGCACATGCTAACTCCCATGCCCCATGTTCCCTCATGAGCTTACATTTCGTCGGCGGTCATCCGAACCGTCGTATCGCGATACGACAGTGCGAAACCCATTTCAGAGAAAATCGACTTCAAAGTTGACTGTAATTGCCACTTTTTGTCCCAAGCGTTACAAGATTTTCATTGCTAAAAATATACATGGTAGGAAAGACCAAGACTATTGCTTAACATTGATATCTTTATTTTTACACAGAACCAAGAATCAGAAAAATATCGCAAAAGAGTTACATGCTTGTAATTTCGGTTAGAGCGGTTTAGATTTTCCCTGTACTAAAACGTCATAGGGAACAACAACGCTTACCGCATTTTCAATACGCGCGATCAGCAAACCGTCGTATCTCTCTTTCACGTGCGAAGTCAATGCAGCGTAGATACGACAGTATCTGATATTTGATATGATAATATTTGCATATTAAATGCACGCAGTTGTTTGTTGTGCTACAGTACACGTTTCCAATGAGATTTGCGCATTTTATCAAAAATTTGTATGGCATCGCCTGTAAAATCCCCACATATCTCAGAAAATAAAATCAATTGCTGCCTAGAAATTTAATCATATAATATATGATTATATGATTATAGACTAGGACTTGTACTTTAATTTTCTGCAAAAATCTCAAAATCGATATTTTGACCAAAATCGACTGATACGACGGTTCGGATGAACGCCGACGATTTGTCTAGAGCTGTGGCAGACCATTAAAATGACCCACCCCATGAGGGGTGGTGCTGTGTAATATGAAAATGTTAATCGCGTTATTTTACCACTTTTCAAATTTTACTGTACCTTACACACACGCTGATGTTGAGGTAATCTAGCATGTTGTCCTTCTTTCTGATCTCTGCAGCGCTGATGTTCAGTTCAAAGGGGCATTGTTTGTCCGGGGCAATGGTGTTGTATCTGATCTCAACCTAAGGTGAAGGAGAACAATAATTATGACAATTGTTCAATTCAATTGTACGATTGTGCACAGATGTAACATAAGCGCTCAAAGGGTTATATTATATTTAAAAGCTCTAACAACTGAATTAACAACGTAAAAAATCATTCCAAAGTGAAGGCCCAGAATGACGTAAAGTAAACATCAGATAGTCTTGTTTTATATTCCAAAAATTATACTTCATTCTATTCTGGGTATAATAATTGTGTAACGTGTGTATACGTATTTCGGAAGGTATCAGGTAATTTATTTTTATTCTTTACCAATTTTATTAAACATGGTAATTCATTGTTTATTATAACGCATGTATCAGTACTTAATGATAAATATATGAATTCTAGATCTTAGAGCCTAAACCATAATGACTCTTCCAGGCAAACTTGTGCACATAGTATCCCGTCAGTACCTTGTCCGTAAATGGAATGATTAAACTCAAATTCGCTAGACATATTGGCTACATCAAAGCTCTATTAGGGCAGTCCATTGAAATTCTACGGGTGACCACAAGGGCGCTATGTGCAATAATGTGTGACCTCTAGCCTCGAAACGAACAAGTTTGAGAAATGATACACTCTGTAAAAATAGAATTTAAGCTTTAAAATGTTGTATACACAAATATATTTAGTATAAACAAAGCAAATCCATTTAACCACTGAAGCTTTTACCTGGTATGTGATAAATAATAAAAACACGCACGTCTAAACCATTTTTTTGCACAGATGGTAGATCAATAAATGAACTATCAGAATGTACTGAAAAGTAGAGTCTTTTTCATTAATTTACATGACAAATACTAGTGTGACGTATTCTTCGTACAGTGTAATAAAGAAATATATGCCAAAAACTCTACACTCGGGCATTTATGAGCGTGCTAGTATAATAGCATATTGATAAATGATAAGATAGTTAAAAAAAATAACCATGGCTTCACCCTTACTTTAAATGGCCTTTATGATTAAAACTATTTGCATTTTAAACTGAAAGTGATTTGACAGTTTCACAGGTCAAAAGAAATGGAGCACAACAAGTATTTTTATTTTGTTTTTCTTGTGCTTTGTTATATGAAAATTCACAGGAAACATAATATTTTCACATTGTAGGTCGGTAAAGAATTACACATTTTTTTTCATTTATCATCATGCGCTTCATTTCGGTCTTGCCGTGACAAGATCAGAGTTCAGGGAAAATTGTGAATAAATTAACAGAAGCTGTTGCAGTGATCTGTGTGCGTGTCATAGAAATAAGTCTCTGTTACAGAGACTTTTCCTTGTTTAATCAATGTTATCAGGAATGGAAATAATATTTACATTTGCTTTGGCTATTCCTGATCCTCTGGATGTGAAGCGTACCAATCCTCCGATGCCGGAAGTTCCCTTAAAGAGACAGGAAATAATTCAGACCACAGGTGAAACAGAATGGTAGCGCGCCCTCTTTTACTTTTATGACAAATAAGGGGCACGATTTAACTCATCGTGCAAATAAAGCAGCCTTCCCCCTT
>JZLH01S0087070.1:0-28494 GCA_001188425.1 Eucidaris tribuloides | reverse complement strand
AGCAATATATAAAAAAGTATTGATTATAGAACAATCATTTCAGAACTGAATCATGTATTGCCAATGCCTTGATTCAAAAACATGTTAAATTTGGTTTGAATAAAGCCAGTTTGATAACAGTAAGACATTGAAACTTGAATTTTGTTCAAATGTCACGCGAGTCACTATGGAATGGCTGCTGTTGTTTATCACTTTCCTCCAAAAAAGCAGGTTTAACAGGCCGAAGTCACAGATCTGCACCAAATAGTACACATAAAGTCCATAGAGGTTCAAATCCTCTGGCACGTTAAGAGATAACAGAGACATGTGAATGACATTCAATTCTTCAACAGCCATGTTTATTATTTCAAGGCAATAGCCAAATTTTGTCTCACCCTACCAAACAAGTTTTGACCTCCAGTTTATGTTCAGTTTTTCTCTTTGCAAACAGGTTTGGAAAGCCTGTCCCTTTCTTTGCCAGAAGAGACCCATTCAGGTATCAAGTTTTCATGTGGGTGTGAATGCGTCCTATTTCTTCATCAGATGTCTTTGTTATTTCAAGGCAAAAGTTACATTTTGTCTCACCTACTTGTGATGATTCAGAATGCACATTTTAATGTGAAATGGATGAATGGAAACACAAATAATAAAAACAGTAATATGTAGATGTGTGAAAGATTGTAGTGGCACACAGGGGCATAGCTATGGGGGGGCCCTGGGGGCACATCCCCCCCCCCCAACAAAATCATGAAGGAAGCAAAAAAATGTGTATGCACTGCCAAAAAATTATTTTGGCGCCCCCTACAAAATTTCAAGCATCCCGCCCCCCTTGTGCCCCCCTGCTGAAAAAATCCTAGTTACGCCACTGGTGCCACACTGTATGCAAAATACAAGAATCTGAGTTTGGTTATATTTGCAGTAATGGTTGAAAAGTTATTAAGTTATCTGTTATGACAAACTGGCAAAAAGATTGCAAAATCCTGTCAATTTCAACTTACTTCTTCCTTTGCTAATTGATAACTATTGAATTGTCTAGAAGGTGCATGTACATGTACTGGTCTAGTCTGAACCTAGTCCATAAAGGCTGGAGTTTGCTTTTTATTGTCCCCACTCTTGTTTTCTCAAAACCTAGACTGGTATTGTATAGAATCACCACCAAAAATGTGTGCCCAAGGAATTAGGTGTAGGTGGTGAACAAATAGATTTGTTGACTGACTTTCCTTCAGTGAATTAAAGCAAATATTTCGACCATCTTGAGGCCATGTATGACTGAGGTGATGTTTTATCTGACATTACCGGTTTTCTGAAGAAAAAAAATAACTAGATATATGTCATAAGGTCACTTTTTGACTGGGGTGAAATATGACTGTATATATTCCCATCTCATATGTGACTAGAAACTTTGTCACTGTAGGAGACCAGTTCACATTTGTCTGACTATTTAGCTGATTTTATTTCTACTGTTCTTTGAAATATTTGTTACTATCATCACACATTAAAACAACATTTCCCAAATTAATTTTATAAATATTTATTCATTTCAGCAAATAAATTTACTTGCTTCTGAAATTCCTGTAACAATTTGTTCATTTAAAGAAAATTATTTTGATAATATACATGTATATTCAATTGGAGACCAATGTTCCTTGTAGCTCATTCAAATATTCGGTCTCAAAGCAGTGAAAGAAATACAATTGATTATTTGGGTTGCCCTAGAAAGTTTCAGAAAAGCTCCCCAAAAATCAACTCACACGGTTGATTTTCCCCTTCGAATACAGCACTTTGAATGGTCGCCTTCAATATATTATTAACTGACATGATGGTAAATGTTAGTTTGTTTTGTTATGTATGTTTTGTGCTGCTACAGAAAAGAGAGAATATGTCAATGATTGAAACTATTTTAACTCTTAACATGCCAAAGTCACAAATCTGCACCAAACAATAAACTTAGAGTCCTTAGAGGTTTAAATCTCTGCCACATTGAAAAATAAGACTGATAGAACAAAAGAAAAATATCAATATCGATCATAGAAAATGTTTGAGAAAGATATATAGAAAGCATATACCAGTTTATTTTTTAAACCAGTTTTTTTTTTTAGCTTGATTGTGTGTTACTATGGTGGTAAAATACATGTAGGAAACCTCAAAATAAACCAAATAGACCCTGTGCCAAATTATATTACCCCAAATAGAGAATTACAACAATAACTGCTATAATTTTTGACTTGATAGAGTGGTTTTGAACCATTCAAAATCACTTGGCATGCATTACCACAATACAATACACCAGCTCAAAAATCCTACCACCCAACCCATAAAATTGGACAATGACTGTCATTGGGACGCTGTAATGTGTGATTGTGAAGTTTCAGTCTCTTGTCTGGGAAGGTGTAGTCTGGTTTCCAGATGCAAGAACTTATCCTATATACTGTATACGCCATATATTTCGAGTACATATATTTTTGTGACTTTGCTCAAAGACAAGTAAGGAATTCGCGAGAGCATATTTTCGCGATTTGATTGCATATGCATTGGCTTTGTACAAGAATATCAGGAAGTGAGAATTTTTGTGTTCAGTAAGTCGCGAAGTTCACGTAAATAAAACCACCGCGAAGTATTCAGCATATACAGTACTAAAAAGATAACTATCATCATTAAACTGCCTTGAACTAAGACTAGTGTGGCCTGTGGTGGGGTCCTGGAAGAGCATGGTCAGAGTGAGGTAGAAAAAGTCGGAGACTGAGTGTTACAAAAAAAAATTGCATGGGCTGGAACCGAGACTAGTGAAGATGTGAGGGTTGGGTGAACTGTAGTCTAAGTCATAGACTGCTCTTGAATTTACCCTTATCCAAAGCAAAGCGAGCTGCGAACGTAGTCTTGACCCCATTCAAAATATACCGGCTCTGAAACGCCTCTGCTACCCTTCCACTTTCTGTCAAAATGGTTAAAGCCGGCAAAAAGGAGTATTAGGTGAGCCTGCTCTGAAACACGTTGATCAGCCTGGATATGACTACCAGAGCGTCGCACATTTCAGGATATACAAAAGCATTGAGGGCAAACCCCCGGGGCGGGGGGGGCGGCGACCGTACTTCCTAGTAAGGTAAACGTAGTGGCCACCACCCATAATAGGTGACTTTTTCCGACAAAAAAAAATCCTTAAACATGCACGGTATGCCGTTTGGGCGGGTGCAAAAATCCTTAAACATGGCGTCATGATTTGAAATTTTACATACCTAGAATTTCGCTCTTTTCATCGCTATAAAATGCACAAAAAATTATGTTTTTCTTAATTAAAATAACGCTTAATAATATGGTACTCACTTTCGCCAAAGTAGAACCCGTAAAAAAATAGGGTCATTTTTTTTTTACTTCAGCGCAAATACCCTCACTCACAACCAAATCTGCCCGACGTACCCCCCCCCCCCCCCCCTCCGGGGGCCGCAAAGCATTTGCGCGCTGAACAATACTCTCTCCCCTTCCAATGCTTTGTATTCCTGAAATGTGCCGACGCCTCTGTGCTTCACTTTCTGTGTGAAATGATTAATCCGCCTCTGCTACTCGTTGTGCAGTGATGCATGCAGACTTCACCAACATCCGCGCTGAAAAACAAAAGACAATCGTGCATATAATATACACTTCCTGTTCCGATCTCGCGAGGCGAGTGAGGCTAGTACAGACTCTGCCTTTCTAGTTGCTGTGTGAATGGTTTAAGACAGCGAAAAGGTGCAGTTGCTACGCCTATTTTGTGCTATCTGAAGGGGATTAATGGAGTATTTTAAGACCGCTCTGAACCGCCTCACCAATCACCAATCCCTATCTGAATGGGGCATATTAGTGTCCAGACTCACAACTAGTTTAAGTGTATATATGCCTTAGGATTAGGGAAAAAAAACTAAGTCTAAAACTAAGACTAGTTGAACTGCGTTTGAATGGATTGGGAATCAAAGTCAATGATAGGGTCAAAAGGTTGCATACAGGTGTGTCAGCTGAAAAAAAAATAGAAGGGAAACTGATACCATATTTTAACAAGAATAACTTAATTTGATTCTGACTAACCATGCCTGAGGCCTTGTAATTCATTCAGCTTGTACTGTAAAATCTCATCTAATAAGAAAGTGAAGTATTATGATATTGAGAATAATAGTAATCTGTGTACTTGTCATTCCCGCAGCTATAGACCTTTTCTGTTTTGAGAACAAGTTTTGTGGGAATGATAAATTGAGTGATGATAATAGTAAGACTTTATTTGAGCAATGATTGCAACCCCCCCCCCCAAAAAAAAAAATGGTAAAACTAAATTCATTCTATCAAAGGTCTGCAATCCTTTGATCAATTTACAACTTTTCCAAGCAAACATTTAAAGGTAAATGACATGATTGGGGGTAGTCCTCAACTTGGGGTGAAACTATTCTAGAATCAAGTAAACTGCAAGGATTCCACTGAAAATTTGGTAGTGAAAAGTTGACTTGTTCTAAAATGACTTCCATCAGTATGCCTTATGACAGACAAATCTGTTGTGTGGCAGTCTATGGATTCTATTTATATTGGGGCTTGAGAGAATTAAAATGCAAGTATGTTCATGCTTGATTCAGCTTAAGTAAACAAATTCAAGATAAATCCTTCCAGCCAGGAGGTACACTCCAGGTGGTGTATCCAATGATATATCTTTCAACCAGTTTGGTTTGAGAAGCATTTTTTATTTCTCCCAAACATGTCACTGCCCTTTAAGTCTTATAAATTCATTCTTGGTTTTTTTTTTTTTTTTTTTTTCTAGGTTGTTTTAGCCATGTTTGACTATATGACAGATATCAGATGTGTGGAAAAGACCATCACAAAAGATGTCGAAGCAGAAGGTATATCAGTTTAAATACTTGGTCAGTAGTAATCTATAAAAGTGAAAAATTAATTTCCCATACTGTTATGACTTCATGTGCATTAGATTACAACTGGTACTAAACAGTGTTGGCAGTTTAATCTAAAAATGTTACTGGAACTCTCTAAAGTTTGTGATATAGAAGCAGAACTGTCCACAAATTCCAAATCCACATTTATTCAAATATTTCATTATTACATTTTTGAGCTTTTAGATCTTGTTTGACCCAAATTCTCACCACTTTTTTATTTGTGTTCATGGCAGTGGTGCAGAAGTCTGGGTGAGGGGGAATGGGTGTAGAATTCCCCCTCCCCAGCCTGATTAGGGTCGAGATATGAAAACAAAATTTGGTCCATAAATTATTTTACAAATCGTGATCTTACCCACCAAATTTTACAATTAGTATCAATGAAAATGTAATAAATTATTGCAATTGTTAGTATATTTGTAGTTTATTGATTTGTATTGTCATTTTTTTACAGGTGATGATATGAAGTCACTCCTATTTCACTTTTTAGACGAATGGTTATTCACATTTTCCACTGAGCCGTTCTTCATTCCTAGGGTAAGAGCATCCCTTCGTCTTCCTCTACAGAAAACATACAAGGAACATGATCAGCGTTAAAGATAGATTTCAGGATTTGCAAGTCCATCATTTCCCTTTATTATCATTACCAAACAGTAGTAAAGTACTTACAAATGGTGTGTTGGAAAGTTGAGATCCATTACTCACAAACTTATCGTTTTATGAGAAAAACTAATAACGATATGCTACCAGAATATTGTTCTTTCCGTGAGTTTAAATTTTGCTCAATTTGCAGAACACAGTTATGTGTATGTTCACATAGTGCAGTGGTCAAGCGGTGAACTCTGCGTGACCTTCAGCTTCAGATAGCGGCTGTTAGACACTGAATTTGGAACTAACGGAACGTAATCGTCACTCTGCAAATTTTGAAATTTAACTGTCCAGATTTTCAACAAAACTACATATTCTACCTAAAGGTTCTATGACAGGTGTTTAATCTTCACACTGTGAACGATTTGAGCTAATTTCATTCATTTTGCCTTTTTCTGGCATGCAAATCCTGAACTCTATCTTTAACCCCTTTTGGACAATGGGCTTGTACAGAAGCCCAACATCTCACACTCAGAGAAAACAGGCTTCCAGTGACATCCGGAAAATATGATAACCCTTTCAACCAAATTGAACTTATTAATCCGTACAAATGGTCTTGAGGCATTAAAGGGGAAGTCCACACTGACATCATGTTGGTTGTTAAATAAGGCAGTAAAATGTGAGAAACTTTTTAATGAAAGTTTGCCGAAAATCCACCAAAGAATAACAGAGTTATACATTTTCAAAGTTTTAATTTTGTGAGGTCACATGCAAGCAGCGCCGCCATTTGTCATGTAATATAAATTCCATAAAGTGCCATTTTCTCAGATAATTGAAAATGGCCTGTACATTTAATGCGTTATCAGAAACATCTGATATTTGATACATGCTTCTATGAAAAAAAAGACGTACAATTATTATGAACCATTAAAACCAACTTAACATCAGTGTGCACTTCCCTCAGGGCACTTCCCCTTTAACATACATATTTTTACGAGAGTGTAAATGAAAATATTATCTCTGGGTGTGAGATGTACAGGGCTTCTTCTGTACAAGCCCGTCGTCCCCAAGATATTGAAAGTAAACATGCAAACAGTGGAAAATGAGGTCATGTGGGGCAATTTTGAAACTGTGTCAAGGCCCCTACCCCCCACCCCCAACCCCACCCCTCTCAAAGTCTAAATGAAGAAAACAGGCTTGTGTGATATTGGTTTTCGTTTTCCTTTCTGCTGCCAAATGATACACAGCTGCCATTATTTGTTTTTACAAGCCATAAGGAATTTTTCTCTATTTCTATTATATGTGTTTACTGTTCTACATTTCCTAAACTGCTAAGTGTCGCCAAGTATTTTAACAATGCTTTATAATTTGCAATTTGTATTTTTTAATGTTGATTTTTATGCAAAGTGCAAATTGAAAATGAAATTCATACTTCAAATTGATTGTACATTTTTTATTTTTCATTTAGGAAGTAAAAATAACAGAGTTTGATAAGGAAAAATTCACAATCAAGTCAACAGGGTAAGTATCTACAGTAATTACATTTTGTTTAAAAATTCACTCCACCCAAACAGACAGACACACACACACACACACACACACACACACATATCTGTGACTGTTTTATTGCCAACCAATATAAGAAAAATATGTTTCATATGCAGCATTGTACATCTGTGACTGAAATATGTGATGTTGCATAGTGTTAAAAATAGATGCTAGTAATACAGAATTACCAGGAAATATCAGACATTTACAATATGTACATTTTCTATACTCAATATATTTTGAGTTTTTGTAAAGAGAGAACACTCTACACAATTCTCAGAGATTGTTCAAGATGAGATTTCATTCTAGCATTTAATCATTTTGAAAGTGTAAGGGATAATTTCATAAAACTGTCATTTCTATTTTGAATTGGTAGCCCGCAAATGATACATGTATTATAAATGGTACCCTAGGTGCCAAAGAGACATCTGCCATGTAGTTGAATTATTAAGTTAGTTCGTTGTTGTTTTTTCAGCGCTGTACCTTGGGTTACCTAACTGTGTGAAAGTTATTTTTGTTGTGAGCTTTTCAATGTTATAAACTTTTTTTGTAAAAAATACCAGATAATACGAAAATTTCTGAAAGACTGATGCATAAAAATATTACATTGCCTCTAAGAATAGAAAACAAAAGAAATTAAACTGTAAATAACTTCACACATGATGTATGTTTAACTATCAAGGTCAGACTTTCAGATTTTTTTGTATTATTTTTGTTTCTCTAGGATTGGAGAATATTTTGATCTCGTCAAACATCCACAGGTGAGTCTCCATTGCTTGAAGATTTTAACCCGTTGCATCCCAAGATTTTAGAGTTAACATGTGGCACATCCAGATCCCATAGCCAACAGGTTAAAGCCTAAGTATAGTATTGGTAAATGGAAAAAAAAATTAAATTCTTTGCAATTATGTTTTTTAGATATAAGTATATGATCTATCAATGCACAGAAAGCTACTCAACATATCTGTCTATCACAAGGCATACTGATGTAAGTTATTTTAAAATCAGTCAATTTACTGTAAAACTTTTACTGTAGAATCCTTGTATAGTTAACTTGACTCTAGAATAATTTGACCCCAAGTTGAGGACTATACCCCCAATCATGTCATTTACCTGTAAGCTAAATCATTCAGAAGTTGGTGCCATCCCAGAGTCATAAAACTTGTGGAGGGGACATTCATTATGCATTGCATAATATACTCATTCGCTTGTTGTTTTTCTAAATTGTTTTTCTTTCCATTTTATTCCAAAGGGGACTGAAGTTAAGGCCATCACCTACTCCAATATGCAAATCCATGATGACAAGGATAAGCATGACGTTTATGTCATCATTGACATTTGACCCAGCGATATCAGTGGATCCCCATGGAAACCAAAGGATCCTGGCCACATCAATATCAGGTGGTTTGGTCACATGGACATCAGGTGATGCTATCACATGACCACCGTGTCTGAATGGACTACAACAAGCAATGTATCATTTAATAGTTAGAAATATTCTGGCTTTTGACCAGGGATGGAGTCGTGGTCGGTCTCGAGGCCAGATTTTGCCGGCCTTGGCCTCGGCCTCGGACCGAGTCACGTGTACAAAGTCTATGTAAAATATTTTTCCAGCGGCCTCATGACTCGGAATAGTCGGCCTCAACTCCATCCCTGCTTTTGATGACAATCCATCCAGCCTGTATGTAAATGTTCCACGTACTGCAGATGAGAATTTGCTATCTGTTACAAGAAGTCTCCAATGATTCTGGGAATAAAATTTCATATTCTTTTTTTCTTTTAGATTCAATACAGAGTATTTTTGTGATTTCATATGCTGTGCATTATCGAATTTGAGATTGATGCCCTGAACTTTGGTCATAATGATCTCGTTGGAAACAATTTGATTTATATAATAGCACACGTTCTCTGCAGACCCCTGACAGAGATATCTTGTACTTAGTTTTCAACTGGTTGAAATATGTTGACCAAATTCAGTACATGCTATCATTTTTATAGCATATGTTAAGTGGCCTTGAATTGCAGATTGATATTGCAAAAACAGATTCTAGAATATAATTGTGTACTTGCAATATCAACAAAATAGTGCAGAAATATCTGCAATATATGAAATATAATGTAGATATTACACCTTCTATGAAAAAGGTATTTTTGTGTAGAATTTATAAACAATTATGTGTGAAGTGAAACTGTACATAAAATATTTTGTCGGTTGTCCAGCAGAAGGGTCTTAACATGAAATTGTCTCTTCCTTGAAAATCATCAGTTCTTTTCACATGAAATCAAATTAATGTGATATTTTAAGATCCTTCTGACAGTCTGTTAAAGGCACTGTATATAAACAATGTTTCCAGTTTTAAAAAATTTGAGCTACATGATTCCCATGCTACTAGTGTCTTTGATACAGTCTAAAAATGAAGCCCTGAAAAAATTGTGGTGTAAAACAATCATTAAGTGCTTTAAAAAAGTGAAAATCATTGAGAGACCATTCCAGCTTTTCTCCATAGACTGCTGTGTTGCAGAATTTCCTATCGCCCGATATAAAATTAATGTGCCAATTTGTATCTGCACATATTTTACTAGTGACAGCATAACTGTCCAAACTTTTGTGTTCTAGGGTGTTTATTTGTCCATTCAAACACTGTCAGATATGTCAGATAGCAAAGTTCGACAATTTTTTAAACGGGTCTTCCACAGTGTTATATAGTGTCTTTAAGTGCAAATATCAAATAAAGCAATCTTTCTCAAATTAGAGAAAATTTACTGTTAAGGCCTTTCTGCCAGGAACAAATGCTGGGGCGGGCCCTCTGCTGGACAACCAACGAAATATTTCAGATATCATTTACGAGATATGAATGTGCCAATAGTAGATCTATGGGTGGCTATGTCATCTATCATCATTGAATGGGAAGTGACATTCTAAGTCCTGTGGCCATATGAAAGGTATCAAATTCAGTAGTTTTTTTTTTACCCTTGATACTAGACTTGGGTTATAACAGGCTGTTAAAATCAGGGTTGCCAGGTTTTCCGATTCTCAAAACGCCAAATTACGTGCCAAAATCAGTGAAAAAAAACCAAATTTGCATTTGATGCATTTTACAGGCAGCATAGCCTAGATGTGGTTAGAAATAACGATGTATCAATTTATAACACTTTTTTTCTCCCGCAGCCAAAAATTTGAGTGCTGCGGTTTTACACGCAGCCAGATTTTGCACATGAAGTACATGTACATTTGCAATGCTACTTTTCGACCCTTGTGGCACCTATTTTACTGAATATCCTCGGAAATTGGGTTTAATGATTTTTAGGTATGCCATTGTAAAACGCCAAAAAAGTGCCAAAAAGCCATTCGTTGTGCACTTTGAAATCTTTAATGCGAAACGGTATCAAAGAATACCAAATTTGGTGTTTTTGACAGTGAAAACGCCAAACTGGCAACCCTGATTAAAATCAACTATAAATTGGTAAATTCCAATAGGTGATTTACAAAGTAATATGAACTTTCTGTTGGTTTGAAAACCAATATACATCAGTATAAACAATTTTTTTGACAATTTGATTTTTGTTTTCTGATGTTGGGGGGACTATGCAATTATGCTATACTTTTTGAATAATTGCTGAAAAAAATTTGTGGATCAACCAAAACTATACCACATCATTGGCTTAATTGGGATAGAAATTATGTCTGAAGTTATTATTTTAATATAAGCTTGATATTTTTATGCCTCCGCAACGAAGTTGCCGGAGGCATTATGTTTTCGGGTTGTCCGTCCGTGCGTCCGTCCGTCCGTTACCGGATCTCGTTACCGCGATAACTTGAGAACCCCCGATCGGATTTTGATGTAACTAGGACAAAGTATGTACTATGAGCCACCAATGAACTGATAAGATTTTGGAGCTGAACGGTCAAAGGTCAAAGGTCACCGGGCCTTAAATATGTCTGATTTGGGCTCGTTACCGCGATAACTTGAGAACCCCCGATCGGATTTTGATGTATATGAACTATGAGCCACCAATGAACTGATTAGATTTTGGACCTGAAAGGTCAAAGGTCAAAGGTCACCGGGCCTTAAATATGTCTGATGTGGGCTCGTTACCGCGATTACTTGAGAGCGGCTGGTTGGATTGTCATGTAACTTGGGTGAAGTATGTATTATAAGGTACCAATGAAACAATCAGATTTCAGGGTTAAATAGTCAAAGGTCAAAGGTCTCAAGGCTCCATACTTCGTGTCTTTACCATGATAACATGAGGCCGGCTTATCGGATATTGATGTAACTGGGGTGAAGTACATGTAAGTGTTATAAGGTACCAATGAACTGATCATATTTTGGGGTTAAAGGATCAAAGGTCACGAGGACCCATACTTAATATATTTACCATGATAACTTGAGAACAGCTATTGGATATTGATGTAATTTTGGTGAAGTATGTATTATAGGGCATAAATGGAATTTCAAAGTTGAATGGTCAAAGGTTACGATGCACCATGCATTCAAAGTTTGGAATTGAACGGGGGTGCGGAGGCATACCCCATCGGCTGCGCGCAGCCGAATTGCTCTAGTTTTATATATTATAAAAGTGAATGTGACAAATCATGAAAGGTAATTGTTTAGTACAATCACACATGTATTAATTTATTTTGTAATTTTATAAACTATATTCTCGAGGTTTAAAACTGTGTGTTAGAGAACTTACTTTGAACTTATCAGATTTTCAGCAAACTTTACTTTAAAGGCAGGCCATCTCTTTTGCACTCTTAAACATTGTTTTGATATACTGGTATATCAAAGAAAACACTATCTTTGAAACCTTTAGCAGAGTATAGGAGTTGGAAACTCAGTTTAACTGAATTATAGTCACTGTTAGACTTTGATTTGAATTATTGTCTCATAGAGACAAAAATTCCTAGTCTATTTTCAGATCCTTACAGGCATGGGGCTGTTCATCATGTAATATGTGAGAAATGTTTTTACAATGTACAAATACATGTATGTACCATGTATGCATTCGTGAATGTGACAAATTGTATGCATTAGTTTAGTGTCATGAAGATAACCGGGTATTATTCATAGACTAATAGATAAATAAAACTGCAATAATGCTAATGAAGTGACCCATTGCTGAAAGCACATGTACATGTACATCAAACAGCAAGTTTTTTTTTTTTTTTTGGTTACATTCTTCAAATTCTAGAAAGATATCTTCAGATTTCACAGACATGTCCTTCACAAATAGCCCTAGGTCATGTGAGCAATGTTTTACTGTGTTGCAGGAGAGGTGCAAATGAGATTCCCTGCCTTTAAATTGTAGCAATTCAAGCTGCAGTTATGATCGAGGTTCTGAGTCCGATATTGAGTGACAATTTAAAAAAAAAAGTCTTTCTAATGTGAAAATGCTGCGTATTTAATGTATCGTGTATGTATGACATTCAAATCAACTATATCATTGGCACAATGACCTCCGAGCTTTTTAAGTTTATATTTCAATCGGTTGTCCGCGCAGAAGGGCCCTAGTATATGTTCCAGCAGAAGGGCTTAACACTTAACTTGTCTCTAACTTGAAAAACATTGGCTCTTTTCACATGAAATCAAGTAGTGTGATATTTTTAGATCCTTCTGTCAGTCTGTTAATAAGCAAATAATCAATCGACTACGAGGGTGATGTACAATCTAACATCGCCGAGGTGATCCGCGAGTGACTATCAGGGCCGAGCCGAAGGCGAGGGCTGATAGTCACCTCAAGGATCACCGAGGCGATGTTAGATTGTATCCAACGCGCCGAGAAATAGGAGATGATTATTTGCTTTATATCCCACATCGTCGAATAACTTGAGATTTTTATTATAATAATAGACTGGAGTCACTATATAGACCCTTATATCATTCACAGTTCACACCGAAAATTCTTACGTCAAAAATAAATCGCGCTGAAATATTTACGATCCAAACGTAACGCTAGACTAGATTCTAACGTTACGTATACTGCAACCCGGGACCGCAACAAGCCAACAACCCGCACGCACGCTTCGCGTGCATACTCGAAGGCTGGCACAGTAAATTTAACGTTACAAGCCGAATGCTACACAACAACGCGCGATCGCGTTCGAACAAAAAAGAATACGGTAGGCCTACTAGTACAAACAGTCATCTACAAACATAATTTTAACATATCATCGGTACTCACACACCATGGCAGACAAGACGAAATGGAAGATAGAATCTGTAAGTTAGATTCGAACTTTACTGTATGTTACTGTTATGCCTTCAGCACCGCTAGTTAGTTGCAGCGTAAAGTCAGACCGCGCGTGGACGAAACAATCGCTGACACTCGTGTTTTGGCCAGTATTTCGTCCAAACTGTACGTTATTTTTTATCAAATGAAACAAGGAATTGAAAAAAAGCTGGTAGTGGTATGTAAGAATATGTCCAGAATGATTTTGAACGGTATTTAGAACTGCTATTGTACTTACATTGCCAGGTTTCCTAAACTAAAGTACAGGTTTGCCGTTTAATTTTCCTCGGTGAAATCGAGGAGGGTCTTCAGACTTCAACTATACTGACTCGACGAGTCGACGAGACTCCTAGACGAGACAGCCATATAAATCACTCATTTTCCCCAAGGACCAAAAGCAAGATTAGGGTCCTACTGATCAAAGTCCACGAAGTTCTAGTCGGATAAACAGAAACTGTCAGGCTAGATCTCAAGTCTAACCAAAATCTATAAATTCCACCTATGAATTTGGGCTCTCGATCGGGGATCGAGCTCGACACCCACAGCCCGCTTGACACACTCAAGAGTTGTCTGCAGCGCAGCTAGCTCAATCACGCGATCGCGAGCTAGCTAGCGCCTCGATCGATCGATCGCACAGTACGTGAACGATCGACACGCGACGCACCAAAAATTATCTGTTTGTGGTTTGCCCGCCCTGCGCGCGGCGCTTCGCTATAGCTAGCGCATACGCGCAGCATGCATTGCACTACATGCCCTGCTCGTTTCGTAGACCTTCAGCGCGCGGCGCGTAGGCATGATCCGTGGTCGATAAAATGCGAGCGATACCATTTTCGATTGTAATCGCAGGTAAAAGTGCGTTGCCCCTGAGTGCTAACGAAAGTGTATATCACATATGTGATAGTACTTTGGTGCAAATGTTGGCAGAAAATGTATCTCTGTCACGAGTGCCAAATTCTAGAATCTCATTGGTCAAACATACTTATGTGGGATATAATTACAAATATCAAATAAGGCAATATTTCTCGAATTAGAGAAAGTTAGTGTTAAGGCCCTTCTGCCGGGAACATATGCTAGGGCCCTTCTGCCGGACAACCGACGATTTCATGAATAATAGGCATACCCAGGAGTTTTCAAATGGGAGTGATCATCAAGGCTGCCTCTCGTAGGGGAATCTTGGATTTTAGCCAACCGTAGGTAGTAGGCCGGGATACGGGAAAACTGATCTTCCATAGGGGGTTTTGACAATTTACAGAAATGTTCTTAAATCCCCAAAAGATTTCAAAGAATTCTGGTATATATTAGTCCGATGTCCATCTCCGGCGAAGAAACTGTGATCAATCTCTTGCATTTACTAATATTATTTTGCAGGGGAAAACGTACCTTCGTAGGGAAAAGTACATTTTTGTAGGGGGAACATAGCTTCTTTGGGGAAAATTGGGCTATGGGCATAGGCAAAAACTAGTGTCCATACGGAAAAATATACATGCGCGTAGGGGGAAATTAAAATTTTGATTGGCAGCCTTGGTGTTCATCCACAGCCAAATCGTATCTTTTCATGGCCAAACAGAGAAGCAACAAGCACATTGTTTTCAGGACCAATGAGAGCCTGTTTTAGTAGGCAAATCATGACGGCCAAAAGGAGAGTGTGTTTAGCAAAAAAAGGGGGTGCTCTCCATAAAAAGGGGATGTTAAACACCCCCTTTTTGCTTTAAACATCCAGAACACCCCCCCCCCAAATTCGGTACGTCTATATCATGAACTTTGTAGTGCCAAGTGAATCTGATCAAGAATAGCTATCTGGTTAAACTGCTGCTGCTGGTATGGTTTGTGTATCTCATTGTAGAGTTAAGTTTTATTTTGCATTCCAAGTCTAGTTTCTTTTTTGCACAGACGTTGTACAGCAACAAAATAAGTACATGTATTATTTTACTCTTGTTAACTGAAGCTGAAATGTATGTCATTTGAAGGCTTTTTAAAATTGAAGATATATTCTTTGATGGAAATCAAATTTGTCCACTTCTTAACAACTGATATGGGGGTATTTTACCTCAATTTCCCGTGCCCCCCACCCCCACCCCCAGTCATAAGTACAGATGCACTGTACTCACATTTCAAATTTGTCCAAGCTCTACTACATTTTCCAGCATGAAATAATCCCTTTCCAGGGTTCCTACCATGTCGTGGAAACAAAGTTTTCTGATTTTTCCCTAATAGAATTTTCAAAATTCCAGGATCATCATTTGGACTTATTTATTGCTTTGCCTTTTTCTCTTCACCTCATGTACATGGTATGTACATGAAGCAAAAGGGTCAGATATTGGACAAACAAAAATTCCCTGATTTTTCATTTATTGGAGGGACTTTTTCAAATTCCCTGCTTTAACCCTATCTCTATTATGTCTGCAACGCGAAAAGCTTTCGCCGCGATATTTCCTTACTTTTTTTCCTCCGAGTTTCCCCCAACTTTTAAGACCAAATTTGCGACGCCTGGGTATGCGGTTCCAAAGATACGCATAATTTTGTACGTGCATGTCCCATCAAAAATTGCTCAAAAACGTGATTTTGTGTACAATTTCAATACAAATTGTGTTTTTAGCCAAAAATCATAAATGTATGAATATTTTTGCTTTTACTGATTCAAATTACTTAATTTTATGCTGTATATGATTGCATAAGTGTCACCGACAAATTTCATCGAAAAAAACAATAACAAACAAAAGGTACATAAGAAATTGCAAAAACAATAAAATACATTGAAAATTGATTCTAATATTGCATTTTTTTCAGGTACATTTGCTAAGAAATCCACAAAGGGTCTCTACACCAAGAATTAGAGCTTTCATTAGTGAGCTAGAGCAAAAAGTATGATTTCACAGATTAATCATGCATAAATTAGCATAATTAACTAAACACAATTTTCAAGAAAAAAAATAACTATACTATTTTGTAGATTACGTCACCAGCAACAAGCGTGCCAATATTTGTTGCAATCACGCGGTCGACGGCCGAGATCTGAAGGGGGGGCCTGTGATCTCCCAAAATACCCCGGCAGACATAGGGTTAAAAGTGGTAAACTTTTACTTTTAGGTTTATATGTTTATATGTTTAAAGGTAAATAGCATTATTGGGGGTATTCTAGAGTCAAGTAAACGACGCAAGGACTCTGCTGTTAAAATCTTATGGTCAGTTGTTTGGCTCATTCTAAAACAATTACTGTCAATATCCCTTGTGGCTGATGGCAAATCTGTTGTGTAGCTTTCTATTGGATTTATTTCTGTTAGTGCTCAAAAGATATGAACTGTACTGGTATGTTGATTATGATGATTCTAGAATAGTTTCACCCCAAGTTGAGGACTACCCCCAATCATGTCATTTCCCTTTAAGAAACAGAAAAATTAGCATATGTTCTCCAGTTCGTCCAGAGATGGGAAGTATATTTTAACAAGTGTAACACTTTGAGAAAAAGGGTACAAAATTAGATAAATTACCTGTGATAAGAGGTAACATTTTGAAATACTGTATGTGTGAAATACATACAAGTACATGTGTGGTGTCTTTCCATATCAGGAAACTAGTGCAGTACTGTCTAGTACTTCATCTCGAATGCTAAGGTGTGTGTATGGTGGGGGGGGGGGGGGAGGGGGTGCATAGTATGGGGTGCAGGCAAGATTTCCATTGTCGCAGTGTTTTTGTAAGTTTTGACTTGTTATTTTGAACCAATTCATGTCAACAGTAGGGATGCTTCCCATTTTATCACTAGAGTAAGTTTCATTTTTGTTTTTCTTGTACATTGTATCCATTTCCATTTCAAATGTCGCTCTCCCAAACTATGTTGGATGAATAAACTCACCCATGATGCAGTTTTTACATACCTGTGAAATGTGTGTGTGTGTGCTTGTACATTTACATTGATTATGTGGACAAAGGGATGTTATATGTACTTATACAGTAGACTCTCATCAGAAAGAACACTGATAAAACAAAATCTCATTGTAACATTTTTTATGGTTCGAAAGACAAAGTAGAAATATTCTTTCATTGTTAATGTTTTGCAACCTCAATAGGGAGGCGTCATGGCTCAGTGGATAAGACTCGGTTTCTCGACCTAGAGGTCCGAGGTTCGAATCCGCGCCGGGCCATGGCGGTTGTGTCCTTGGGTAGGGCACTTTATCCCCCATCCCGTCCCTCGGATAGGACGTAAAGCCGGAGGTCCCGTGTTGAGACAGAAACACCTCAGCACGTAAAAGAACCCATGCACTTCATCGAAAAGAGAAGGGTGAAAACCCGGTGTTGTCCATATTCAAACTACCCGGGGACTGGATGCCTGAGGGTAACAGTGGTTAAGTTCACTTTTCCAGTCCTTGTCATCCGAAATGATGACAAAGCAATAATAATTATTATTATTATTATAATAACAAAATATCATGGGTGTATGCCAGGAGGGTTGAGATCTTGCTGTAATTTCATTGTGCAAATGTCCAAAAGTTATGATCACGACCCACCCAGAAAAAATATTGGGTACACCTGTGAATATTGATATACGTGTATTAAAGTAATTTTTCTGAGCCCCAAGGAGTTAGGTTGTTTTAACAAGACTCTACAGTATTGCCAGAAAGACTGTGTAAAGTAATTTTTACTTTTTTATTTCAATTTCTCAGGAAAAACTACTCAGACTTGTTGATCACGAGTTATTAATTACCCAAATGCTGACTTTGACCCTTTAAAAAAGAAAATACATGTAGTTACTTAATTTGTGCTCATTACATATACATGTACATGTTTTTTGCATGTATGCACATGTATAGTAGACTGGAAATGTGATGCACAATTGCACATTGGTCATACATGAATCCACTCCCCCCCCCCCACCCCCATTTGTGACCCATCACCATAATACCCTTATTAAGTCGCACAACCCAAAGGTAAGGAAAGTGCCAAATATAGTTTTGATATAAATTATGAAAGTAAAGTGTCCTCAAAGTAAAAAAAAAATATGAACTTCACATGTTGTAAAAGTTTATTCATATTTTTCATGCAAATTTTTCTATTTTTATTTTTCATAAGATGTGCAACTTTATCAGGGTATAGTGGTGACAGGTCAAATAACAGTTACAGTGTATTAATATTACTTCCATGTACAGTGTGCAATTTGAGGTGTGTTGGTGGGTGTGGGTGCGGGGGGTCTGTGTGTGTGTGGTTGTGTGTGTGTGTGTGTGTGTGTGTGTGTGTGTGTGTGTGTGTGTGTGTGTGTGTGTGTGTGTGTGTGTGTGTGTGTGTGTGTGTGTGTGTGTGTGTGTGTGTGTGTGTGTGTGTGTGTGTGCGTGTGTTTGTGTGGATGTGCTAATCTGTTTTGAGGAGTTGTGAGTTTAAACATACCCAGAAAATTAGATCCATTCATTTGAGGAGCTTGTCATAATTATACTGTAGTTTGTGTGCAATTTGAGGATTTCCAGGTATATTTGATATTACAGTACCTTTTGCGTAATTTCAACAAAACTTGTTTTTGAGCTCCAATTACCAATTTCTCCTAACTTTTCAGGTGTGTAAACTCAACTCCACTGTATTAGCTAGCATACAAGTACATGCACCCGAACACGCGCACATGCATACATGTACAAACACACACACACACACACCCATGAACAAAACATGTCCCTCAAATCACTAATATGACTTTCCCCAACACATACATACAGAAATATTACCACCAGGCAGTAAAGGGATAGCTCCATAAATGATCCATATGTACATTTATTTGACGTTTCATAAAAGAAATAATACAGACTTGACAGGCCATTGCCATTAGTAACATATAATAATAGTTTCCTACCTTATCTACAAACATCATCATTAATTGAATAATTGAATAAAATTGTAATTGGAGGCATTTGACGACGAATAAAGCCACAAAATTAATGAAGGCCATAATAATACTGGCAGCTACCCCAACATAATGCATGCTTATACCTTGGCTTCCTCAATAAGTTAAACGTAGTGGTCAGTAGTCCAAGAGGTCATGTGGGTCTGGTCTGACCAATGTTGTATCCCATGCCACAAGGTCCGAGACCGAGGCCGCCTCAAAGCGCAATCTTTCCATAGGGTTTGTACAGGTGACTCGGACCAAGACCGAGGCCACCTCAAAACACATTCTTTCCATAGCTATAGGGTTTGTAGAGATGACTCGGACCGAGACCGAGCTAAGGCCACCAGATATTGGCCTGGAGGCCGGCGTCGGACACCACACTGCCGACTGTCGATACCAGTCTTGTATCCAAGACCACAGGTTTCAAGACCGAGGCCGCCCCAAAAAACTACCTTTCTATAAGTTTATACAGGTGACTCGGTTCGAGATCAAGACCGAAGCCACTACAAATTGGCCTCGAGACCAGCTTCGGATACAACACGGAGTCGGACTCACCTCACCTCCAGCCTTTCAGTTTACAAGTCCAGCAGGGACAATAGTTTTCACGTAAAGGCCTGAATTCAAGCCCTGGCAATTGATTTTCAGGCCATATTGCATATTTGAAAACAAAACTGCTCATCATTCATGTCAATGAAGATAATTTTCAGGTCTTGTAAGAAATTGTATCTGGCATTCTAGTCCACACCGTGGTTAAATCCAACAGCCAAATCACTTTGTCAAATGGTACACCAACAGCCATGAAACAATGGAATTATTCACAAAGGACCCAAGTTCACATGTAACCAAATAGAAATTGGGTCCTTGTGCAATTCCCCGATTCAATTGAACTGTCCACAAATAACAGTTTCGGGTCAGCAAGTGCGTAATTTTAACTTGATATTTGTTATAAGGATTAACTCTCAGCAACTGTAGTGTAAGTTACCCAAATACTGAATATGCCACATATTTTTTCTGATTTTGCTCTGCGATTTTATTACAAGTTCATTCACTTCACATAGGTAATATGAAGTACTTGAAATTTTTGCCATTCAGTCACAAAAGTCAGCATGCACAGTTCGTTGTAAATGGTACTGTAATACAGGCAAGTGTTTAGTGAAAAGCACGTGCTGTGCATTTACTTGTATCTAGATGATTGCATATTTTTTATTCAACATTGACTACACAGAAGTTCTGTAAATCATGGGCCTATGCATATATGAGTAAAATTACTTTTCCCATGGTACCAAGAAAAGAGCTGTAAACTGCATACTATACAAATTATGGGCTGAATCTGGGCTGGGCTTTTGCTTCTGGAGCCACACCTTAAAGACACTATATAACACTGAGGAAGACCCGTTTAAAAAATTGTCGAACTTTGCTATCTGACAGTGTTTGAATGGACAAATAAACACCCTAGAACACAAAAGTTTGGACAGTTATGCTGTCACTAGTGCAGATACAAATTGGCACATTAATTTTATATCGGGCGATAGGAAATTCTGCAACACAGCTGTCTATGGAGAAAAGCTGGAATGGTCTCTCAATGATTTTCACTTTTTTAAAGCACTTAATGATTGTTTTACACTGCAATTTTTTCAGGGCTTCATTTTTAGACTGTATCAAAGACACTAGTAGCATGGGGAATCATGTAGTTCAGATTTTTTAAACTGAAAACTTTGTTATACAGTGCCTTTACGTATATCAGAGCACCAATTAATAATTCATGAATATTTGCTCATACTTTGAGTTTAGTTTGTATCCATTATGTAAAAAATAAAAATAAAAAAATAAAACCTTCATTGGTTCAATCCTGCTTAGACAGTGAAACCGTGATTACGTCCCTCCAGAAGTTTCTTCAAAGATGAATCGAACATGAAATATGTTTTCTGGTGGATGAGTTATATGACCAGCACATTAATAAATATATATATATATGACATGCACAAGTCCTCAAATTCCGATTTCTGTAAATAAATACACTAACAGCTAAATGTGTACATTGTGTTAATGATGCACAGAAATGGTGCATAAATATATTGTTTTGTAATATGCAGGTTTGCCTGCCAAGAGGGATATTGACATTAGGTATTTTAGAATGAGTCAACGTTTGACTACAAGATTTTCACAGGAGAATCCTTGCATAGTTTACTTGATTCTAGAGTAGTTTCAGCCCCAAGTTGAGGACTATCCCCAATCATGTCATTTACCTTTAAGATGGACTTATGTTTCAATTTCGATACTAAACCAACACAGTGATTGCAATCAGGGGCAGTGCCAGAACAATATCGTAAAGAGGGCGAAATTTATTAGGGGTCAATAAGGCCTAAGTTTCATGTACACTGCAAAACCCCCAGAAGTTTCTGAATTTTAAAAACTCTAGGGGCTTTGCAGCTTCTTTTGCCCGCCCCCCCTCCCCCTACCCCCCCCCTCCACTGCCCCCTGATTGTAATAAAAGAATCACAGACTAACCCACAGAATTGGCTGTTCCTGCTTTCTTTAGCCTATTTCTACAGTTCCATGACATTTGCTCCGGCGACAATTGTGCCGACGATTATTTCATGTACTAACCCTAACCCTAACCCTATTCTGAACTAGAATGCCAATGGCAACCCTAACCATAAATTTTTTGTCTTCTGAGATATTGTCACCGAAACATTGTCGCCGGAGCAAATGTCAGGTCACCATATCTACACATTTGCCATCAAAACATTTCATTGCTTAATTCATATTTGCAGTAAAAATCAATTCATAATAAAATATCAAATCAATCAACCACTTGCTAGCCACAAACTTTACTTCCAATATAATCATCTAAGACATGCTGGAGAATAGCTGTATCACAGACAAACAGCTGGCCACGCCCAATGTCTAGACTCTGAATAAATAAATCTGTCTCCATTACATTACAAATCAAATTACTACGAACAAAACACAATATTTTCAACCTCCACATATCTCATTACATATTTCCACTTTAAACAAATCTAATTTCACAATACATATTAACATAACACACACACATTGTCTCTTGACACACCTTTCAGTGTGCACAATTGTAAACCAAATATCAATACTTTTAAATATGAATTGTATTTCATGCAGTTGAATCAAAATCAAAATCTGGTTGATTTTTAGTATTGGCATTACTTTTAGAAGATGACAGCCCAGACAAACATTCACTTTTCAACTTCACCGATATTCGCTGAAATGCTGTATAATCTATAAATGAGTTATTCTGACACCTGCAGGTTGCAGATTTGCTTTATTATCTAAACCAGTGATAACATTTTAACCATTGTTACATTAAATAATCTGAAGATATGCACAGCACAGAATACAAGATTATACACACAAAAATAGGCTTCCGACTTTTGAGGATAATGGTGTTTGGCTGACGAGTTGAATTTATTTATGAAAATCAATATTTTGTTGCACTCTTGATGGTCAGTTGCATACCAGAAATTATTTCATAAGGCAAGGCCATGATGATGACAACACATTCCAAAATCTGTTTATCTGTGCTTTGTTGATTTAATCAAAATACTGATATATTCTCCTTATAATACTACTTCACGCACAAAGTTGGAAAACGGGACTGGAGATGTCATTAAAATCGAAGGAAAACTTATTTGCACGAAAGTCACCTTTTTTGCAACTTTTGTTGTCATTATCGACGTGTACCTGACCTGTCAACCATATGTCAGTCATGTAGAGAGTAGAAGTGACAACGTCAAGCAGGTTCTGAAATATGTGGAGACAATAGCCAAACCATAACTGCAGCTCTCCTATTGGCAGACACAACCAGCTGTGACACGCTGCACCTGGTTCCGCCATTTTCCACACATATTTCTGAACCAGAGTGACGCCACACTCCAGAACTTTGGTAGTGTTCCTTTGTCCAGCAGAACAATTGAATATCTGAATATAAAAACGACCCAAGTCCATTTGGGGAATCTGTTTTTATTGTCCCATATGAAACCACCAAAGATGACAACTCCAGTGAACCAAATTTCTAGTACATAATTTCTAGATATCTAATGATACACACTAGTGTTTTGGTTAACTAGAAATATAATCTTTGGTGTCATATCTAACAATAAAGACACTTTCCAAAATGGACTTGGGTCGATTTTATATTCATATACTCAATTTCAAAATGCAGTACAGTGGACTCTTATTAAGAACACTGATATAACAAAATGTAGTTATAACAAACAAATTTTTTGGTCCCAAAATTGAAATTTTCTTTGTATTTCATTGTTTTTGCAACCTTGATATGACAAAATTTGATGTACCAAAGTTATCTTCCTGGTCCCAAATACAAGAATCCACTGTACTTTATTAGTATTCCTTTGTCCAGCAGAAAAGCTCTAAATGTAGTACCAGTTGTATAATTTGTTCACATCCTCAGCCAATGCAGTCAATACCTTAACAAAACCAAGTCATCTTTCACACTACTTACTTATTCCATTTCATCACAAAAATGTGTCTTAAATAACCAACTCAACGACAAACGTGAAAGACGTTCGATCGCTGACGGTGACCTAGCGTCACCTGCTTATGCTGTGCGGGTCGCGGCTGCCACGATAGTGCATTTCAGTGAAGTACGGGTGTTCTATCGTCTCTCTCAACGTTATCCTCTTGTACGGATCGTACTCCAGCATTTCCTTGATCACATCGAACAGAAGACGATGGTCGTCAGCCTCGCTATCCGTGTAGTAGCGCAGCGGATGGCAGTTCTCACACACGTAGCGGCCGGAAGAGCTCTCAGGGTCCCAGTCGACGCGGTTGTGGTAGAAATACTTCGTTTTCCTGAAACAAGCATTGTTGAAAATAAATTTTATACATTTTGCATAAACAGAATACTTTTTTAATAGGGAGCAGAAGTGATGACATAAAACTAGCTCAGAAATATGTGGGGACAATAATTAAACTATTGCAACTGCAGTTCTCCTAATTGTAGAAACCACCGGCTGTGATGCACTACACCTGGTTCTGCCATTGTCCATACATATTTCTGAGCCAGTGTCATCACATTTCGGTATTCTACTGCACCCATATTTTTGTCATATGCATAACAGTGTACACATGGTGCACATGCTATATCATGGCACATAAAAGACAAATTTGATTTTTGTTTTCTTTGTACAATAAAAAATATACTGGTGTTGCCCTGAGTTGAACAATTTTTTTTTTTAAATAAACTCTTAGCGAATCCTTTCATATCACTATTAGTTGGCTACTACATCACCAACTGCAGCAATGCCACTGCGCAAGTACATACGCCAACAATCTCTAATCAATACAATCATAATTACTTTTATATCCCTTCATTTGAATAACACAGATGTCATCAAATGTTTTCCTGCCTTTTTGAAACTGATGTGCCTCTAAAAAAAATATGGCAGAGCTTTTAGAATGAAATGGAGCTGTAAATCTGTAAAATGCTACAATTTTAAATATCCCACCCAACATTGAGCAAAGCAAACTTTGTTTACTCATTCAGTATTTGCTTTCTATCAAACCAAATGAAACAATATAATAAAAGGTGTGAGCAAATGATAAAATGACAGTGGCTTACCTAGTTCTCTTCACCATCCATGATGGCATCGTACCAAGAATCCTCTCCATCATGGCCAGGTGTTCTCTGTTATCATGAGTCTAGAAAATAGTTAGAAAAATAAGGTGTTTTTTTTTAGAAATGCAGATATATCTGACAATTGAATGTCACAAGGAGAGAAAATAGATTTGATTTCTTGAGCAATGCTCCGTAAGTGGATGTCAGGGCTAAAATTAACTTTCTTACTAAGTATGTTTCTGTGAATTCTTACACTACGCATTCTACAAATCAATATCAGAAAACAGTTTCTGACAGCTTTATCACACTGAACTGAACTGCAATGTATAAGAAGCGGATTTGGTGGGAGGGTGGGGGAATAAGTAAATCCCTTCTCCTTGCTATCATTGAATTTACTGATATGACCTGGCAAGGGAAGACCTAACTGCCCAAGAATGAACGCTGAGATCAACGACTTATTGGTTAAAGTGTGATAGACCGAGAGTCCAGTAGACTGATGGTCCTTTACACTGAAGGGTCCAATAGACTGAAGGTAAGACGGACTGATTATCAAACAAGGCCCGATAGACCGATTAACAAAAAGTGTCCATAGAAAATCAGTCTATCAGATTCTTTTCCTTAATTGGTCTATCAGACCCTCCATTTATCAGACCCTTTCCGGTAATCAGTCTATCGGACCCCTTTAGAAAATCAGTCTCCAGGACCTTTTTCGATAATCGTTTAATCGGACCCTAACCGTTAACGGAAAATTGGTCTATAGGACCTTGGACTACTTACCTGAAATAATGTGTATCCTGTGTAGAGTTCAAACATGATACAGCCAATACTCCATACATCACACGGCTGATTCCAACCAAGCTCTGTAAAAAGAATAACATTTCAGTAGTCAGAAGTCTCAGTTCGATCAAGCACAGTGTTACTCAACTTCACCAGGTAGGGAATAATTTTGGCAATATCATGAATTATGCCACCGGAGACTAAATTTCCTGGGGCAGTCCTACCTATGAGCTACAAATAGCAGTGGAAACAAGCTACTCTCCTCTGTTCTCATGCTCGAAGCCACCAAAAAAATACGGCTACTCTGCAACTGTTAACCAGGTGGTTAGACCAAAGGGCTCATGAACAGTCAGGGTTTTGAATTTCCCTATCATAAAGACAGTATCTAAGTAACCGTTCACTGTCCCTTTCAATGATTTCTTATTAATTGTTGAATGTGTAATGAGTTGAATGACTGAACACAAAATTATGTAATTTCACACCATTTTCAACTGTAAAAATATGAAAAACACAAGAAAGCATGCACTCGCGAAGTACCTTATATTAAAGATTTTAAATCATGGATTTAACCTTAATCAGGCTGGGCTTTTTTGGCTATGCTACATCGTGGGGGGGGGGGGGGGGGGGGCGGATTCCGCCCCCCCCCTATGATCTCGGCGTCGATCGCACGCGATCGCGCCGAAAATCGCACGCACAGTTACCGCATCACGGATAATCTACAGACTGTATAGTTAATTACGGGAATGTAATCTTTCATATTACAATTATTATGCCTAATTTTATGCGTTTAAAAATCATAATTAAGCTGTTAAATCAACTAATTAAGCTCCACACTGCTAGTTTTTTCTGGTACTGGCACTCTTTTAGCGCAATTCATCTTAAGCCAAGTTGCTTACTTGAAAATCCGCTAATCAAATATGATTTCCTATGCTATTTTATTGGTTTTTCAAATTTCTTATGTATTTTCTATTTTGTCAACCTTTTGTTTCTATTGTTTTATGTATGAAAATTTGTCCGGGGACACTTTTGCGCGTCAATAAACAGCCAAACAAAATTTTTATATCAATTTCAACTCAATAAAAGTAAAAATATTCATACATTTATGAATTTTGGCTGAAAATACAATTTTGTATGAAATTCAAACAAATCACGTATTATTTGAGCATTTTGAGTGACATCCAAGCCTACAAAATGTTACGATAACCTTACGGAACGACGTACACTGGACGTCGCAAATTTCGGCTTCAAAAGCATGCAGCGACCAATTTTCGACGAGAATAAAGTCATGAACGCCGTGGCAATGCCTTCGACGAGTCGCAGACATTTTGCGGTGAAACGTGCTGGGGGGGGGGGGGGGGGATTCCGGCCCCCCCCCCCAGCCTTTTAGGAGTTAATGACAGGGATATTTACCCACATTAACTGTGGGAGTGGTCAATTTGACCCCCCCCACTTCGACGATCTTCAGCCGGACCATGCCGCCCACGCCAAAATTTTTTGATTCGCGGTCACTCGCCTGACTTTTACTTTCAAGTCTTGCGCATCTTTTGCAGGACCATTTTTCGCTAAATCGCGCAACCGTTATGACGCTCCGCCGACTTTTTATTACTATGCATCGTCAACCCAAAATATCGCTTCAAAATGCTGATTTCGACTGATACAAAATCTACGGAAATTGTGTATCTTCAGCCAAAAATCATAAATGTATGATGTATTTTCGTTGATACTTTACTGATTAAATGAATTGCAATTTTATGCCTTTCATGATTGCCAAAGTGTCACCCAACCAAATTTCATTCGAAAAAAAAATAGAAAAAAAGGCAAAAAAACAAAGAATGCTAAGCAATTTCAAAAAACAATAAATACATAAGAAATTAATTTCATTTCGCTGAAATTTTTGTGTAGATAATTGTTGAGAAATGTCGAATTATAAGAGTATAGCGAAACATAATTCATCGCATTATTTGCATAATTAATTACTTAAAAGTATAAAAAATGGATTTTTTTTTAAAATTTATTATTACCAGTCATGTCAGTACATACTGGCCTCTATGCGCATGCAATTGTTCGCGGCCGAGTCGCACGATCACGAGGCGATGCGCCGAGGATTTGAGAGGGCGCTGGGCGGTCAAATATAACCTCCCCCCAGTAAAAACCTGGCGTCTGAAATAGCCAATGTTAATATCCTAATTTCCTAAGCCCATCATCCCAAGGGGATAATCTCTGATTACAATACCAGAATGGACTTCCAGTGCCCTGCTACCGGCCTTTGTCTACTCATTGGTGCTGTGAGTGCTCGTGCGTCAACAGTCGCTGCAGCCAAAGTCTATTGCCCCTGAGTCACAGCTTTGCACTTCAGCCGCGGACATCTCTCTTCATGTTATAATCAAATGAGAGAAAGGTATTTGAGAAAACACAATACATGACGAATATAACAGGTAGTGACATGATTTTGAGAAGCAACTAGAAAATGTCAATGACGTAGCGCTCATCCGGCATCTCGCAACATCATATATCCGAAATTTCATGTGGTACAATTTTATACTGGTTAAAAATTAAAATTTGATGTCCCGGAAGGAACATGAATATAAATAAAGCAATCAATCAAACTTATTAGAAATGATGGAGAAGAAGCATTTACTTTACAATAATGAATTACATAATGAAGAAGCATAATTTTGAAAACATTTTTGTGATTTTGCATAAATTAGCATAATTAATGAATTTTGAAATTTTGTGTACAAGTTTTGAAGCTCCCACCTAGCCCTATCATATAAAAAAATCAGAATGAAAATCGGTCAAGAAATGTGGGAAAAGAAGCAATTTTTGTTATTTTGGGGATAAATTTGCATAAATTACCATAATTAATTAATGGAGCAACAGTTAAAAATTCTGGGTAAAAGTTTCGTGTACCAAGCTTAGCTCTACCAGATAAAGCAAACTAAATCAAAATTGGTTGAGAAATGAATGAGAAGAAGCTTTTTTTGTGA
>JZLH01S0087000.1:3580-17427 GCA_001188425.1 Eucidaris tribuloides | reverse complement strand
TGGTGTGAGTTTTGATTGCCAAAAAAAATAATAATAATGATTGAACAAAGAATCATACTTCCATTTCAATTAGCAAAAATATGTTCATTTATTTATGGAATTTTCCAAAATTTTATTTCAGTACCATCTGGGAGAAACCGAAAATGGAATATAATACACAGAATGTTACTTCAGCAACTGTTCTGTGCTAGAGAAACATTGTGAAGTTGATTTTAAATTCTATTTGCTTCTAATGGATACATAATCAACAGGTTTATTATTCTGCTGGAGTGAATTTTAAGAAATAATGAAACGTGAAGTAGTATTCTGTTTACACAAGCGAGTCCTGTGTATTCAGCAATGACTCCCACGTACTGTTTGTTCACCAAAAGTGATTTTTATTCAGTCCAATCGATATTGATACCGAACAAAAGAAAAGTGTTTAACGGGAAAATAATCATCGGCAGCATCATGATGTCAGACGATCTGGAGCTTACATGTGACCCTGGTTGTAGGCTGGTCTGGGCAAGTGTTCCTGAGGCCTGTGTTATGACATGTTTTGAATTGGTCCGAGAGCCATTGGAATGGATTGTGTACTTGGTAAACATTGGTTGTCGCCTAGCGGCAATTGTCGATTTACCTTTGTTTCAGTACGCGAGAGCATCTGGGTGTTAATTTGTCTTGAAATCGAGGGACTGTTGTGTTCCAGCCTGGCAGTCAAAATACCACATGCTTTTACAAGGAACCTGCAATGTCAACAAATGGGATAGGATATGTCCTATGTGTTCGGGGCAAGATGAAGATGTGAAGTGATAATTCCTCTGCCAGTGACTGCAAAACAATCCTTTTACTCCATTGTAACCAAAAGTTATATTTATCTAACGAGGTCCTGTTGTAACATAATGTCATGTCAACTTATTTCTTCACGTTCTAGTGCTGTGATAATTTAGCAAAAACAAAGCCATCTCATCAAAACAACAAGACTTACCATGCAAATCACCAAACCAAGGTGTACATGTACACATGTACATACATGTACTGGGTTGTCTTGAATGACTTATTGTTGTCGCAGGGTTCCCATGATCATAGTATGACATGGAAAGTGATGGAAAAAATAGTTTCTTCCGAAAGGTCCGGAAACCCATTAAAGGTATTGGCTAACATTTACCACAATTAAAAAATGTGACCGACATAATCCTCTACGATCCAAGTGTCTTTGATAAGGTCTAAAAATGAAGCCCTGAAAAAATTGTATTTCAAAATGATTATTTTGTGCTTTAAAAAAGTGAAAATCGTAAGTTGACCGGATTCACCTGCCCATTTTCTCCCTAGACTTTACTGTGTGTAGACCTACGTATTTAAGCACCGTTTTTTGGGGTTTTGTTGATATTGAAAGCTTTATGCGACCAAAGTCTGCATATGATTCTGAATGTCTGTAGTCTTTTTTTTTTATTATTTCGTCTCCGTGACACCACGCACCACAAACCAATTTTACCATTATACATCTTTAAGATGTTAAAAGGATTGTAAGGGTTACATGTGTTATACACATGGCTGAAAGAGCAGACTCTGGCTCTTTCGATGAGGTAATCATCATAACTTTTTTTTGTCTTTGATTTTTTTTAAATATGTATTAATTGAAAATGTCGGGGTACCCCCTAACATTTTTGACCGCATATTTTACATTACAGGCATCCAAAGGGTTAAAAATGTTTTAGGTGAGTATCCTCATTTTCTGAAGAACTTGCGTCTTGTACTCTTTCAATGAGGTATAAACATGTAACCTTAAAGCCTTTTCAACGCGCCTTTAGAATGCTATAATCGTAAAATTTTTGGGGGTGTTCCCGCACGAGATTTTCTTCATTACATTAATTAAAAAATAAAGCTAAAGACATTCCAGAATCTATATTGCAGGGTTATGACATTGGGGGCATAAAGCTTCAAATAACAACAAAAGTCCCCAACTAAACCTTGGGCTTTAACTCCCGCGCTGACCCAAGTTTTAATTGTTTATCTCCGCATACTTGCCATTCGCAAGTGTCTTCCAACGCCACCGTAGTCACCTCGTGTCCTCCCTCACTTTTTTTTATTCTAGGCGCCCTGTTTATTTGTCCATCGATGAACAACTACTATGTAGTTCAGATACAAATTTGACAATTTTTTTAAATTGAAGCCCACAGTGTTAGCCTATCACTTAAAAACAAATCTTGACCAAAATCATTGAAAAAGAACCGAAATGTGATTGTGGATGGATGTGTTATGTAGCTTATGTGCAGCATGTCCAGTTTAAGTGGTACTTTTCTAGTCATGAAGAAAGGCAAACAATGCATTATGGAAATTCCATGGAATTGTTCCGCCGCGCCAGTATCTAGGGGGTGAGGGGGCGGGGGGTGGCTTATGTAGGCATTGTAGCTTCTACAGTTTGGTGGCTATATTATCCAGGAATCAGACTTATATCAGAAGACGAAACCTCTTCCAACATTTACACATGCTTAGCCTTGCCATAACATATGAAAAGCAGTTCAATTATATGAGCCAAATTACAACATGGGACGATGGAAAATATAGCCCATTGATTCACGTCACGATCCTACAAAACATATGTCCCAGTCTCGTACTGGCTAACCAGCCTGTCTTACAGTTGAAGAACTTGACCCTCCCTTACTCGCGTCTCACCAACCTATTTAAGACAGACCAGATTTTTGTAACAGGTTAAGGCCAATCTCCTCCTTGACCTCTGGCGATTCCAAATATTCTTTCAATATCCACTTTACAAAGTGCACTTAGAGAGGCAGTGATTGATCAGCTTCTCTGGCACTCCGTTAGACATTCTGAATGCGGCTCTAAACTGCCTTTGCCTGCCACAGTGATAAAACTATTCTATTACCCCGTACAGACTCCTTAATTCTTCTTTCTTTCGAACAAACACGAATATTCTAATTAAGGAGATATGCAATAATGAATTAAGAGATTTGTTGTGGCAGCCGACCGCACCGCTAAAACAAATATGAACTGTTGAGCCAAGTCTGTCTTTCATAAATAACATTTGTCACATTGATTATGTTTGTTATGAATTGTAAGAAGATACACAGGCTTTATTCATTCAAATCTTCTCAATTTTTTTTTTTTTTTTAGATTTTTAATTTCACTTGAAGTGACAAGTATCATTTCAGAGGTTAAAACAAATTGTCATATAATACACTGTCACACAGTATTTGAGAAGGTGTCTGACAGTATTAATTTCGTATGTTATTTCGTATGTTAACTACTACTAGTTAGTCAGGTAGGTCATTATGTCTAACCGTGATGCTTTGATATCGATTCTCATACTTTATGAAGGTCTAGAAAATAAATGTTGTCAAACAGTTGTCTGAAAACTTTTGAATACAATATATCCCTTCAACACTAGATGAGGGAGCATCTCATTTAACCCCCAAAACAGGTGTCATTCTGTAAGGAATCCCATCCTATCTCAGTACATGTATAGACGATGCCTGAGGCTCCATCTGGGGCTTCCACATCTTCACCTGATAAAGCCACTCCTACACGGCCGTCTCTTCCCCACATCCACTGACACACTCAACGTTTCCTACCTTCCCTTAACTGACTATCTTACAGGTCAAGGTCACGAACGAGCAACCAAACTACGTATATCGCACTCCATAAAACCCTGTTTGCAGTAATTCATGCCGTCAGGAGTGCACGGTTATTGACAGTCGGTAATAAAACAATAAAATGGGGTCCGTCTAGACACCCAATTGCAAATTGAACGAGTAATTGCATTCTGCAATACTTATAGATTCCAGAAAGTGTACATTACTGAATTGAATTTATTGGACAGGGGCTGCATATTCATATATACCAATGACTCAGCCATCTAGCTTTAAAGGGATGGTACTCTAAATGAGATACAGTATGTTCTCCCATGAGGCAACAGCTTTGATGAATGCCACTGAATACCTTTGTAACAGCACATACAGAATGGGCATGTAGTGCTGATGACTGCTTGTTATCGCTGTTAATATTTTTTTCCAACCAACATGAAAACTGTTTTGATTGCATTTAGTGATACAATTATTGAATTGGGATTTGGAGGCATAGTATCTGGCAAAAGAACATTACTGGAGGTAATGGAATTGTAATGAACAAACGTGTAGAAGGTAAACGTTTCCCATCAGGTGCATACCATTTTCTGATTTAGGAGGGTTAGCATAGGAATAGATTATATCTGAAATGTTTATATGTTCTCAGATATTTACACAGAGAAGTTCCTGGAAGAAAGAAGTGTGAGACGAAAGTTTGTAACGAGAATAGATATATAAATCACTTTAGTAATTATTGAATGATTTTTTTAATGGATGTTGAAATATATAAAAGTGACATTGTTATTGTGGTTTCTATAAGCCCCCCCGCAGGCATGGTTTAAGTCTTAGGCGTATGTAACATGTGTAGTGCAGCATAAACGGCATAATAGAAACAACCCAAAGGGATACATAACCACGCGTTGTATAGTCGATGCGCTTATAGGGAGTATGTCCAATGTTGGACTGGATACGTGAAAGATGGATAACAACAAGATAAAAATTTCTCTAATAATTCTTTGATATGTGCTATTGCGCTGATGGTCATTAGTGTTTAAGAATATAAAGCTTGGTGTGCTGTGAATCTTTCATCTTCGCTGACTGAGTTGGTAATTATAGCTAGTCCTCACATAATTTTTAGAATGTAGCTGGTAGCCAAGTAACATACGGAATGCAGAAAGCATATTCAAATTACATATCAATCCAGAACATGAATAATTCGCTGCCATGTAGATTCATTGAAATTTCTTCCTGAGACTAATTGAAACTTGAAAGAAATTCCATTGAGATTTATTCATGATGTACAATAGAACAGGAAAGCTTTTCTTATTATCTGAGTTCTTTCCAGTCTGACATGTGCCTCAATCTTCTGAGTTTGTATGTACTAATAACACCTGTATTTCGTGCCAATAATTGAAAATTTGTCCTATTTTGGTCTATGATTGATAGACATCCTTTGAAATGATTCTTTTTTGTCCGCGTCACCGTCTGTCCATGAACAGCTGATATCGTCCATATAGCCTAGCATTGACGCAGTTTCAAAGTGAATAAGGAGGCGGGCGAGCACAGGTGTGGAGGCTTCAGTTAAAAATGTCAAAATTTGTGATAGTTGGAGTACATGATCAGTGTGCAATTAATGGGACAAATATAATCGACGGAAACGACTGGAATCACAACAGTTTGGGATTGTAAAGTGCTGGCACTAGGGAGGGCAAGATATGAATGAAATACAAACAATGATATGCGGAGCGAGGTAAAAATAAGGCGTAGATCTAGGATGACACACAGATAAGAAGGGAGGAAATGGCAACGTGAATCGCGGTCAAATTACGCATTATCGGACGTTTGTTTAAAGAACATAAATAAATCCTGGTTGAAATAACAATTTTTAGGGCTTCATTTTAGACTTAACAAGACACTGATCGTAGAGATTATTCCGTCACATTTTTTAATGTGGTAAATGTTAGCAGTAGCTTTAACTATTCGCCGGCTAGATTAATTGTTCATAGATTTGTGGCTAACAGTGGAAAGTGATGCTTATGAACTGATGTATAAAGACGATGGGAATTGTTATTTTTCTTTGATACAATTAATGATTAATTAATAAGTACGGGAACTGACAATTCCTCGTTTAAATGTAGACTTGCATGGTTACTGTGTAAGAAGGTGTAACAAGTATCTAGCTGTCAAGTTGACTATTAAATGGCTTTAGATTTGACATATGATGTTAAACACATATTCCGAATTTAAGACTAGTCTAACATACTTGCATGTCATGGTATACAATTCAATAACTTTAATTTAATTACTATGGGGATCAAAGGTTATTATGTATGAAGAGGACTGTACTAGGATAGCAGTTACGGATGTTATGAGCATACCGGATCACGGGTATAGTGCAGTCATTATTAAATCTTGAAAACATTTTTCGTCTTTTGCAATGCAAATCATATCGGAAAAGCAAGCTGAATGAATATCGAGGCGAGGATTTTCTGCCAGACCGTTACCTAATTGAGTATAAACAATGCACATAAGACAAGGTTACTATGCGAAATTTGTATCTTTACAGCTAAGTTTTTTCCCCTCTCTTTTCTTGAGAGAAAGTATTGTGTAGCAAGAAGTTGGTACATGACTTTGTAAACAATACAGGTCTCGTGTACGGAACATTATCTTGTGATGCTATAGCATCGGTGTTAATGGGAAATCACTCCTGTTTGATTGAAACCATATTTTCGTGCGCAGGGATTTATATTTTATTGACACAAAAAGTCGAGAAAGGGCATAGTGTGAAAATCACATCAGATATTTCTCCTTAGTTAGACACATCAAATGAAGAAATTAAGCTGAGTTACACTTATGAATATAGCTTGCCAAAGTTGACTGGTTTCTTGTATTTATTTATTTTATTGTAATGATTAGAGTAGTTCTTTCAAATGTTGATCTTTTTGTTGTTAATGATTTCTGTCATGTCATTTTGTGGTTAGGGCAATTTATAATTTCTTGTGGAAAAAAGAGGGGTAGGCCATGTGAATGAGAAAGATGCCTCCATAAATCTATGACATTGTTCTTTTTCTTTATGTACTTTCAGTCAAGTCATTCTCTAGTTAGGCTAATTTATAAATGTTGTTGGCATAGAAAGAAGGGGCAGGTCATGCGTAATAAGATAGATGTTTCCATCAAGCCAAACCCTCACTTTTTCATAGGTAGGATGTAGGGAATACAAAATTACAATTTTGTTTAGATATAACGAACCAGCAGAAGAGAAAGAGAGAAATCCAACATGTTTTCAATCAACTATTTTTTCGATTTGATTAGACCATAAAACACAGCATTCATGGTTATCATGTTTATTGATTGTTTCATACTTGTAGGGGAGGCTTACATAAAATATCAATGTTCTCGGGCTTCTTGTCTTCCACATCTCCCCACATCCATTCATCATCAATAAACCTTACCATCTTCTCATAGTCTCGGCGATTCTCCCATCCCCTGCAAGTATGTGATGCTGCTGCCGACGACTGCAGCGATACATCTTGATAGAGTGAAACCCCCTCTTGCAGCCATCCATCATTTAATGTTATAGGTTATATTGTATGTTTATTCAGCATCTGCAGCCCCGGCTGAGGCGCCAGAGAAAGATCGACCCACCAGTCCAATTGCATGAGATGAGGCCTTTTCTTCACTCGTGGACCAGTTGATGTTAGCATGTAGACAATTTGCAGCAATAGCATAGTCTAAACAAGAATATTAGTTAGCTTTACTTGAAATACAATAGAAAACAGGAAATTAACAATCTCAAAGCAGGGTTTTCTCCAGTCAGCTGTATTTTCTTCCATAATATATTTGGGTTATGACTTATGACATTGTGCTTTGTCAGTGGTTACTTTAATGATTTACCAAACTCAAAATATCAGGATTATATTAAGGACTAGAATTAGGATTAGGGATAGGATTAAGGTCAAAGGTAGGGTTAGGGTAGAGTGGAGTAAGGACTTAATTTCAGCATCATGGTGGGTGATTTTAGTGTTGGGTGGGTAAAATTAGAAAGTTACCCAACCAACTAACAGGTGAAATCTTGGGGGATGTTCGTTATTCCGAAGGTTCGTTATTCCGAAGGCTCGAAACGTACCTTGGGAGTAATGAACCTTATTTCGTTTTCGGACTAACGAACATCGAGGTATAAGCAATTTACGTGTTTCGGAATTACGAACCTTCGGAATAACCAACCTTCGGAATAACGAACCTTCGGAATAACGAACTGTAACCGAAATCTTTATAGATATTTAGTCTGTAAATTTCCATTCTGGTAGGTAATTTACATGTGCCTGTCCAACTGGCTTCTACACACACACAAAAATGCCAAGATCCAGCCCTGATTATGATTAGTTGTATGATTGCAGAAAATCTATACAAGTATTTCCTTTGTTTATTGCCACTTTGTTATATACCCATTTGGTCTAATAGACATTTTTAATAGACATTTTGTCTAATACATTAGGCTGATAGCTCCCCAATATCCCAACTTTAATCTTAGGCTAATGTACAATCCAAAATTGTAATCCCCAAACCATAATTCTGAAATCATAATCCTATATCCTAATCCCAATCTTCTGTATCTGTGTCACAAAGTAAAATTATATCTGATTTGATATAATTTTTTTCCCACTTCTGTTGTAGGTATAAACAAATATATAAACAAATAAAGTATATTAACATAAATACAAACATATACAATTTACATGTAAGCCATTTAGACATAATTTCTAACAAATTGAGTTTGAATATAAAACAAATTAAAAATTCAGAAACATTCTCTGGGAACAGCATTGGGGTGTGATAGGTCATGACATTTAACCTCAAAACAATCAGATATGTTGACAACAAAGTTTGTGATAAATACCCAGAACATCAGTGGCATTGTAATGCTCCATTCTCCAACCTCTGTACTTCAGTGAATGACCACTACCAGTCATCTTGTGTAGAGAAGCCCTCTGAGACATGCACGGGCAGAAATGGGGGAGGGGTGGCCAATGTATGACTAGTAGTAATTCACGCTCTCACTGCTAGTATTATGTTAACAAGGAAGTGGGTGTGATAAATTCTCATCATTGTCTGGCTATTAATCACTCGGACAATGGAGAACATGGGCTATTACGGCATCTCAATGGTCTTTGATTTATGTATAGGGGCATATTTTGAATGAGGGAGCACGATAAATATACTGTACCACTTGTAACCGGAGGACCTTGCTTTAGATATAATAATGCTTTGATTTTATAAACTGTTGAATGTAACATGTTGAGTATTTAATACTAGTTTGACTTATATTGACATTTGACTGTAACAATTTTTTGTTGAGTATTTGAATGAACAAAGAAATGTAAAAATGTTCAAAAGGCATTCAGTACATGACAGAATTAACAAGTGGAATATGCTTGTGGCATATTTAGGAGTAAAACCACATTATTGTTGACCGCTCTGTCGCGAATTGAGGCATCAAGTGCGCGCACCCGGGAGATTTTTCGTGAGGCATGGGCCAAAACTGAGTGAAGCTTGATCCTCGGTCTCTGACCCAATTTTTTTTGTTTATTGCCCCCCAGAAAATGAATCCTCTCCAAAGTTTCTTCTACAGATCGTCAGTTGTTTTGAGGTTTCAGCCAAAAACATATTATGTCTAAGACCTAATAAATAGCGGATTTAAAATACTACAAATTTCAAAACGAGTCGTTCCAAAAATTTTCTCCGCTGCCCCCGAACCTTTAGTTCCGTCTCGCTATACGGAATGCGCTCGCCTATGGGGCAGCCTGATGTGGGTTCTGATTTGGTCCGAACGGTTAATATGCATTAGTTCCATGAAGTACAATGAGTTACGTCGAGCGAGGAGATTAAGCTTGTGTTGATTAGTGTTTATGCTGCTGGAAAAGTAAAAGGCAAATGTACTTGATTAACTTTTACTTAACAAAGCTTTACGTGTTGTTTCACTGCAGTGTTTTCTGGTCGAATGGTTAAACATAAATATGTGTCATTTGCATGTTGAAGATCGGAAAAAGCTTGGTAAAGTTAAGGAAAGGTGCTTTTCTCTCTCTCTCTGCTACCACCGGCGCTCAATTTTTCATCTGTTTAAAAAAATTTTCTGTCAACCGCGCGTCGAGTTAAAAAAACACGCCGATATCCAGAAACTCCCACCTCCTTTAAAGAAAAAACTGGATATTTAAATTTAAAATGCACCACGGGATCATTACTAATCGTTATTTCATTGCTATACACTATTGAAACCAATTCACGCAACCACGTTGGCCTATTGGTCTTCGTAAAATTTAATTAAGCGTAATGATTACTTTTTTATTTATTTATTAATTAAACTGTACCGCCGACAAAAAAATGAGATTTGACTTTTTGTTGCATTTTTGCCGAGAGCGGAATTACAAGCAAATACCGTATTACAAACCGATACCTCATCATTATTACATTTGGCGAAAACAGGATTTGGTGACCCGTTTTCATTTTCAAGGTATTGACAATTCTATTGGCGGACAAAAGTATATGGTTTGGAGATTCTGTCACAAACATGCAACCTGTCATTATTCTTCGCCAAAGAAAGGGAAATTTTTCTCGACCAGAATTAAACATAATAGACTTAAAAGCTTTGCTGCCGAACCTAAACAGTATGATCCAATATTTATAATACGCCGAAAGCATTGCAAGATAAACAAAATGGCCCACTATTGTAGTCATAAATTATACGCGGGTCAAATGCGGGGACTCCAAAAACTTGTCAGAATATCTGTTTAAGTGTAGAAATTCGAAATTAAAGTTATTAAAAAACGTAAGACAAAACGTATTCTGATCGAAAAATAAGCCTTCATTGCATTTGATTCTTCACGCCGATTTTGCAATTTTTCATGCGCGGAACCAGTTAGCTTTTACATGTATTTCTTCAGGAAATTTTGTGCCTTCTTATTATTTTCTCGGCTTTGGATAATTCTTTTTTTTTAACCATTCTCCGACAGCAAATAAATAAGTAAAAGTAAAAGTAAAATTTATAACCTCTTTAAAACCCATAAATACATTCACGTTAGTCCTTAACATAGATGTATAAACAGCCGTACATTATCGTACCCGTGGATTACGTAATGCCACTTTTGTACTATACAAGGTACGCTACAGCAGTGCGAGGCTGAACAAGTTGGTTCTATTCATTAATACAGTGGTATTTTAACAATAGATTCCTGACCTGCTCCTGACTCTCGAATTCCTTTATATACAAATTATCACATTTTGAAAGTTATCTAAGACCACGTGAGTTCTTTTGTGTCACGTAAGGATTATAGAGAAGCGTCCCACTTGAGATCACAATCATCCTACATGTATGGCAAAGTCTTTTGCATGCATTGCTTGTTAATAATAATAAGTGGAAATACACATGAGCTTTGCTTCATATGTTTTTAATCATTAAGCACATTTCATATGTGATCTAATAGAAATTTAATAAAGTATAATACAATTTATTACCAGAAAATACAATACATGGACGAACATACTTAACGTCACATAATGTGCACGATCACAGCTTGCGCGCACGTATTTCATGTATTTTATTATGCCTGGTGATCGGTATTATATTGCCAATTTATCATAAAGGGAAGATTCGGGTTTATAAAGAAGATACTATGCATTTTGCTTCCCCGTTCCAGCGAATGAGCCATTTATTCAGTGGAATTTGCGGGTTTGTCATCAGAGGGTATTCTCTTTTGAGAGGCAAAAATAAAAAATGGGAATACTGTATAAATATAGATTTTCCGGTAAATTCTGACTAATTTATTATGAGGTCGTGTATCAATGTGATAGCGACGGATTTTGCAGAAGAGGCGATTTTTTTTTTCAATTTGTAATTTAATATCAATTTATGGAACACATGCAAACTCGCAAATAATTAATTTCACCTTTGATTACTAACACAATGCCTTTCAGCGTTTGTGCATTTATTTCCAATATTCAGTTTTGCGTTTACGCTTCGATGGAATTTAGTCCGATTGATTTTGTCGTCAATCTTTTAATAATATTTCTTGAGTAAGTATTTTGTAAAAAACACAATTTCACTCGAATGTGCATTTCTTTCTCTGGAGGGAGTCTCAGTGAAATCTCCCAATCTATGCTTTGATCCTGATTTTGTTCTCTTCTAAAAAAAAATGTGTATCTTTTTAAAAGAAATCATTAATTTTTACGTGGTGTTTCTATCCCATAAATATGAAAGTGAAAACAAAAATAGTTAACTCTTACATTTTCTCACAATTTTGAAGAGGTGTCATGTTGATTCATATCGGATGAGTTTTTTTTTTACGAAACTTGCTTTTCTATAAGAAAATAATTGTCAAATTTGTAGAATGCAATCTCTAAATTAACTTGCATAAGTAAAACAATTGGTCTAATAAACATGTGTATACGCGGGTATCAATATAATCTGTGACAATAAAAACTGGATGGACAAAATCATAGGATAGAAGGAAGAAGAACTAACGACAAAACGAGGAGGAAACGGCATTGAGACGGAGAGAGAATTTGCGAAGTAAATCGTTACACAATTTGATCACCCGCAATTGCGATGTTAATTGCCTACATAATATTCTGTGATAATTGCTTGTGCTTGTGCCATGGGTGCTATCAATATGGACTATGAATTTTAAATTCTTTGAGCGCAATGTTATAAATAAAATGATAGAATTACAAAATTAAGATAAAAGAGGTGACTCAGTAGACACAGCAGAATTGTTATTATGTCTTAAATTAAGATAAAATTAAGATAAACCTTTATGTGACAGGAGAGGAGTGGAATTTACTTCATGTGCGTGTGTTGCTGGTATGTATTGTGTATGTTATCAAAGACAAGATGTGTCACAGCATGGTCCCAATAACAAACAGGAGACCAAGTTGGTCGTAATTTTTGTTTAAAAGGGTAACTCTGTTTGCTAACTTTACATGTATTTAATAAGTAACGCGTTTGAGCTTGATGGATGGCAGCATTGTTAGTTGTAGGTATCTATAAATTCTAGCCCCTCGCTACTTCCTCATAAACAAAGAACGAATTAATCACGCCTCCATGGGTCGCCAAAATGCGCGGACATTTCTAAAGAATATAAAGGCATTGTTATTATAGATCTTAGGGCTTTGGAGGGCTACCCTTCGGCGTTCATTCATAGTTTTTTTCTAAATAAAATGATACTGCAGTGAAGTACGTGCTAATGAGGGTGGCGTCTTTCAAAGAAACCGCCAGATTATCGTTAATCAGACATTTTACGTGTATACAAGTCATCTGTTTGGTAACAAAGAAACGATCCACGTACTTTCTTAGACTGTACGCCCGAGTCGTGAAAAGAAAGTTCCAATGGACATGGAGAAAAACAGAACAGCTCAGGCATTAACATGAAATCAGTGGTAGAAACCTTGTGGACACGATGGTAAACTATACATTTAACTATGTTATGATTGCTCACCATGTTGTAAACAATACACATGACACAATATTAGTTAGTTTCATTTTACTGTTTCTGTTGTTTTCGTAGTTATTTTTATACCCGTTTACAAGTTATTCATTTACATGGGTGTACAACTGATGCGTGTCACATTATTATATCGACGGGTACAACATCATTTTCCAATGGCGTAATTGATCAAATTGCGCCGTTAATTCCAGATTCCAGTGTTTTTTGGCCATCTTCAGCTTGGGAAAGACAGATATCGAAACAAATACCTACATTTTCATTTCATGCTTATCATTACTTGCTCTGTGACAAACTTGTTGAGTTTATTTGATTGTATGAAATTTCCAATCCCATGCAGTTTTCATGAAAGTGAATACCATCCATGCACACTTGACCTCTCCCTCTCACTCGGGCAAGAACGATGTTCTAGTTCTGTGCACGGTCATTTTATTGACCAATCAGGATATCCGATGGTTACTAAGGGAGGAGCTTATTAGCATAATCACTGAGCCATATCGAGATCTTCGCATCAACAGGGAAGTCGAACCGGTCCCGTACAAAATGTTTGCAACGTCATTTTCTCGAAATTTTCTTCTCGGAAATTTACACTTTCGCGGTAATAAATGCTTAATTGCGCTCGCAAAAATCATTAAAAGGAACAAGTTATACATCATTAGAAAGCTTAGGAATTGGGGTATTCCATTTCAGTCAAATCTCAATTTCATGATTTGCGACTTATGCCTCATTTCGACAGAGCGGGTCACATATTTCCTCTTGTAGTACTATATGGGCAATTCCGTGAAATACT
>JZLH01S0086997.1:1816-52235 GCA_001188425.1 Eucidaris tribuloides | reverse complement strand
GCTTGGTGTGATGTGTTCAGATTTTTATGGTATGGGTAATAAGTCTAGCATAAGACGTTTGACTGGTCTTTTTGTTTCTGATTCTATTTCAGGTTAAGAAGAAGGCCACCAAGATACAAGAAGACTTCCAAAGACAGTTAGCCTCAGCCACCAGGAAACTCCTGACTAGAGTCGGAGTGACGGAGGAAGAAGCCATCATCCACAGACTGTGTGACCTAGAGGTCGTTGAACTCAGTGAGGAGGTACGTATGTCTGTACATCTGTAGTTTGTCTGTCTGTCTATACATATGTCTGTCTGTTTATATGTCTGTGTGTCTGTCTGTTTGTCTCTACATTTGTCTGTTTATATGTCTGTTTGTATTTCTGTCTGTATGTCTGTATGTCTGTGTGTCAGTCTGTTTGTACAGTATATCTGTGTGTTTGTCTGTCTGTCTGTATGTCTGTGTGTCTACCTGCCTGTGTGTGTGACTGTTGTATACCCTTCCTACAAAAAATAATGATTTTATTATCGGTATATGAATATATGAATTTACATTAAACTATGTAAAGTGGTGTATGTTGCATCAATATATATCCAGAGATGTGTAGAAAATGAACTTATTTTCCCTATTTCACAAAATATCTGTGTAATAGAAATCTTCAATTCTTATGTAAACATCCAGAGTACACCTTCTAGGTTTACAAGTTGTTTTTTTGGGGGGAGGGTTGTTCCTTTGCTACGTGAAAGTTGTGGTGTAAAGTTGTGACAGGGGCACAGTAAGATTTGATAAGTGTTACAATGGAAAGTCTTTCTGAAAATAGAGCAAGCGGACAATTGTTCCAGTGACACTATCTCAGAAGACAAAGAGTTAGGGTTAGTATTGCCCTTGGGTTTCCCATTTAGAATAGAGTTTGGGTTAGGGTTGGGGTTGAGGTTTGAGTTAGTGTGTGCAACTGTCACCAGAGGAAACATCACCAATGTCATGGAACTGCAAATAGAGCCTGAAACTAACAATTCTTTTTTCTCTATTCTACTCCTCCTAGGTATCATTCATTCTCCTTCTACCACCACTGGGCAGTGTCTGCATTGGTCCTGGGATATCACCCGACGACTGGATCATGAGTACGGACTTTATATCAGTGTCAGTGGCTGTCTTTGAAATGAGTGAGTGAAGTCATCAATGTTTGCCATTTTAAACAAGCTGCGTGGCCCTAAATGCTACCAATCATGTCTATAGTATGGTGTAAAAATGAAGATTTGCAAAAAAAATGCTCTTCTAAAGGATCCTTTACCCCTTGATGATGACAGGCCTGCACAGGAGCCCAGAAGCTTGCACATTTGGAGATGACTGGCTTCCATGAAAGCTCAGAAATAATGATATTCTTTTCACTCAAACTAAGGTTATTTCGCCTAAAAATGTCATTGTCCCAAAAAGTACACCTGTTTGTCTGGTATAGTTAAAGAGAATCATCTGCAATTGTTTTAGTGTAGTTTTGTATTCATTCAAATAGTTAACACCCCATACTTTTGTTTTCATCTCCTTTGACAGTTCACATGAGTACGTATCACGCTGAATTCATTCGTCGCTATGCCAGACTGTCGTCGATCCTAGAAACGGAGGCCCTCATCACGCAACAACAGCTCCGAGAGGCGTTCTCCAACGACGAACTGAACGAGGCCAAACAAAGACAAGCACAGGTGGATGAATTCCAGAAGGTACACTTCAGGTTCCTTATTTTGTTGGTTGCCCGGCAGAAGGACCTTAACACTAAATTGTCTCTAACTTGAAAACCATTGTCTCTTTTCATATGAAATCAAAGTAGTGTGATTTTTTAGATCTTTCCGTCAGACTGTTAAGTGCAAATATCAAGTAAGGCAGTATTACTCAAATTAGAGAAAATTTACTGTTAAGGCCCTTCTGCCGGGAACGTATGCTAGAGCCCTTTAGCCGTACAACTGGTGATGTGTAACTGATAAACAGCCAAAGACATTGATCATCCATGTCTGCATGATAGACCTGATATTGAAGGTATTGTTTAACATTGTGGAAGCCCCATTTAAAAAGAATTATCAAACTTTAATATTTGACATCACGATAGTGTTGAAATGGACAAGTAAGCACCCAAAAATACAAAACTTTTGACATTTATACTGTCACTAGCAAAATTTGTACAAATGAATGTCAGTACACAAATTATTGTCATGTGGACAAAAAAATCTTTAACACAGCAGTCTAGGGGGGAAAACTGGAATGGTCGTTCATCGATCTTCACTTTTTAAAAGCACGTACTGGTTATTGAACTGCAATTTTTCAGGGTTTCATTATTAGACTTTTTGAGGGACACTAGTAGCATGGAAGATCATGTAGTGCAGATTTTATAAACATTGTTGAACGGTGACTTTAACATTTTATTTTTTGTCTGTTTGTGTTTATAGTCATTAGACTCGATGTGGAAGGGTATGAGGTGGATTATGGACATCCTACAGTATGCCAGAGACAAGCAGATTAAAGGGGGCGTGCCCCTCTCGGTACTCTACGCTCCACCCCCATCCCCAGTGGATGCTTCCGAGGACATTCTTGCCAGCATTGGACAATGTTTCAAAGGTGGGCCTACTGCATTATTTTGTAGGGGTGTGCATGATGATCTCCTAATTCTACTGCAGCTTATAAAATAACCTGAAGTTGTAAATGATATACGTGATCTAAAGTGATCATGAATATGTGAAGAAAATACTTTTCGCATAATTTTGCCACGAGGATTGCTGTTTATCTCTGTATTATCAAACGATAAGTACATCAAATGCTGGATCTTTTTGTTCATTTTTTTAATAACTCAGAAAAAGAATGATAAGACGTGAACCCAAAACCTACAAATTATCCGGTCCATGGCACTACCAACTAGGCTATGCTGATTAACAGTAATGCCACAGTTTACTGGACACAAATGCAGTACCTGAGAGCCAGTTCTTGCTTTTGAGCTCATTAATATTTTGTAAGAAATAATAAAGAAAGAATATTTAGTAGTGAAGTTCTACAGAAAGAATGTGTGTAAATTCGTAAATTCAAATAAATTCTCTCTGTTTTGTTTAAAGACACTATATAACACTGTGGAAGACCCATTTAAAAAATTGTCAAACTTTGCTATCTGACATATCTGACAGTGTTTGAATGGACAAATAAACACCCTAGAACACAAAAGTTTGGACAGTTATGCTGTCACTAGTACAATATGTGCAGATACAAATTGGCACATTAATTTTATATCGGGCGATAGGAAATTCTGCAACACAGCAGTCTATGGAGAAAAGCTGGAATGGTCTCTCAATGATTTTCACTTTTTTAAAGCACTTAATGATTGTTTTACACTGCAATTTTTTTCAGGGCTTCATTTTTAGACTGTATCAAAGACACTAGTAGCATGGGGAATCATGCAGCTCGGATTTTTAAAACTGGAAACATTGTTATACAGTGCCTTTAACATATTTAACCAACATAATAAATAAAATAAATCACCATGGTCCATCTGATATCTTCATGATTTCTAATTGTCTCTATTTTATTCTGTCTTTCTTTGTCCTTTTAGATCCCGACAATCATACATTGCTGCCACCCCCTCCCTGCACTAGCATCGGCTGCCAGACGTTACCCCTCCCCCTAGAGACAGTGACCAATAACTCCCTTAAGTCAGGCATTCTCAGGGTGTTCCCCGCCTACAATTCCGGTCTTGCCAAAGGAACGAGCGTCAAGGTAAGAGCAAGTCCTGATTTTCATAACATGTCCGGTTGCTATATACCCCTACCAATGTCTTTACCAAAAACCCTCATTTTTGGCGAAATTAACTTTTTTCCATCTGAAACAGATATCTAATTATTACAATTGTTATATACCCCTACCAATGTCTTTACCAAAAACCCTCATTTTTGGCGAAATTAACTTTTTTCCATCTGAAACAGATATCTAATTATTACAATTGTTACATTACTCCTACTGAAGCGATGAGCAGATGAATTTATTACTCTTGCAATGAATTTATTTCCTGTCTATATTTTTACTTTTACACTCAAAATCCAAATTTTATTCTGACTATGTCATCCAAATATACTGTAATTATCTGCTTTCTTGATTTGCTCAATTTGAGTAGGCACTGTTTGCAAATCCGAGATCACTCATTGCGTGCAACATGTACAAGTACTACACAGTTTTAGAGCATATAGCAAGCTGCACTGAGCAACTGGTATACGCAAGTTGTGTGTACTCGAATTGTGCATATTTTGAGCAATATTGCGTTTTTGCGATTTATAGTACATGTAGTTAAAACAGTATGTATATAATGAAAGGTATGAAGGGAGAATGAATGATATCTGCATAATATATTTGCTGTTCTCTCTAATTTTAAACATGGTGGTAGCAACCTCCAGAATATATTATTTTATTGTTATATATATAAATTATCCGGTTTTAATGGAAAAAGATTAGTGAATAATTGATCTGTGTCTTAGATATTATGTTCAATGTCTTATAAAATCAATATCATAGGAATACTGCACAACAATACTCTATAATCTTGAAATATCCCTTTTCTTTCACGTAGCTTCACGTCACTTCCAAAACCTCCTGTCGGGAGATCGTCAGCCTCGTGGTCCAGCAACTCAACAAGGCCATGGAGAGCAGTGGCATGGAGCAGTCCGTCTACGCCGAGGAACAGTGGGCTGACTTCTGCCTCGTGGCTATCATCGCCAGCAAGGAGTACACGCTGGAGGACGATTTCTGTCCGCTACAGCTGCAGAACCCCTGGACCAAGGGCCAGCTCTTTGTCAGGCCCAAGGACACGGACCGGGCCATTCTGAACGTGGGACAGTCCACAGCGGTATAGCATAAGGACCCGGACATTCCTGTGTAGAATGCGTCAATGACAATCATGTAATTGGAGGACAACTTTTGTTCACTGCAGCTGCAGACCCCCCTGGACCAAGGGCCAATTGTTTGTAAGGCCCAAGGACACGGAACGGGCCATTTTTGTTGTGGGACAGTCCATGGCAGTGTAGCATATGGACCCGGACATTCTTGTTTAGAATGCATCGACGTCTATCACATACCAGCAAAATGGATTTACGAGCTGAAGTACATACTTGGAGGTGCTGGTAATGGATAGCTATAAATGTTAATCTATCGATTCCTGGTGATCGCTGAATTATGGGCATCATGCTTGGGAGTTGTGTTAATCAGGACTCGACTGGTTAAACCTTAATGTGCCCCTCCCCCCTCCCTCCACCACCATATGGAAAGCCAGGTACGACCGTGCTAATTGCGATTGTGTCAGACACGATATACATTCCCTCATGTGCTAGGTGTACAATCAGCAAGCACAATCACAATAGTGGTGAAAACATGTTAATGTGCCCATGGCATGTTACTGTATGCATAAAAATGTGAATGGAGCACACAAACAAATGAACATTTGCATAGTTTTGGCACTACGCAATAAGCATGTTAACGTGAATAAAGCACATTTAGGATTATAAAACAAGCAAAGACAACAGATTTATATGGCCTTCAAATTACATTGCAACAATTAAATCACATGCGGAGATGGTGTATTTGACGCTGGATCCCCTTCCCTTATCAACAGAAGTTACGGAAATTAACAGTATTCTGTCAATGTCTGACCAAAGTGGCAGTATAACGCCAAGCAAATACGGATGTTGTTAAATGTGGACATTGCATCAACAAGTATGTTCATAAAGGTCACCTGAAAAGCCTCAGGAGTGACACCCAATGGGCTGATCTTCAAGTGAGAAACATTTGATAATGAAGGGATTTAACATGACAAAAGTAAAAAGGTCAACTTCATTTCACTGACTCAAGTAACAAACACAGAACAAGAGGTGTTATACATGTAGCTCCATCTTCCAGAAAGCTTATTTCATTGACCAAATCAAACTGTGAGTCCCTGACATGTGTGAAAATGTACCAATTAGTCCAATTATATTTTCCAAACAACAGATGAACATATAACCTCATGTTGTCACCTCTCAATCAACGGAAATTTAACCACCATCATACCGTGTATGAATTTAACAGAGTCGTACAGATGATCCTTTTAGAAAAGCTGTGATTTCTGTGATAAATCACACGCTCATTGCAACAGGTGATGGGTGAGGTATGTTTCTGTTACAGCTCATCTGTTAACCTGTTGAAGACGGTTTGATTTTGCTTTGACATGCATTTCCCATAGACCTCACGACGAGATATCTCGTGTGTAGTCTTGAATGGGTTAAACTCACATTCGACCTATTCCTGATTTCAATGCTATGGGCCTTGCAAATGAGGGCTACTACCTTTAACAGAGTCTAGAATTCTTTGACATTTATGATCTTTTAAAGACATGAAAATTAAATTGAGGATGCCTTTCAATGTTAAGAAAGATACAGTTCATGATTGATACTTGCCAATTCTACTTCTTTTTTAAATTAATCACAACTGTCTTATCGATGGTGTACAAAGTTGTGAATGTAAACAATGATGTGCTGTACAAATCATTGTGGGCATATGCAAAGGCCAATAAGTGTATTTATTATGTATTGTGTTAGCGGCCTTTGCATAGGCACATACTTGAACAATTTGGGTTTACCAGCAATCTCAGGAAGGATCAATTTTTTTTATGTAAATCTACCTTGTCTTTGGAATTTATGATGATAGTAAAATGAGCTAAAAATTAAAAAAATAATAATTTGGCGGGTTGAGAATCAGAAAAAAATGGCAACGCTGAAGGAAAGCCTTCAACACTGCATTAAATCTTTGGTGCTAAGGGCTTTTTCCACACACTCGTCGATACTTCAGAGTGGCATGTTCAGTCGAGGGCCAAATTTGACTTCTCTGCATTTCAAAATAGTGTTCTACTTGAAAATAAATAAATGTCAATGAAAGGTTCGCATAAAGTGGCATTGTGAAGGAGGGACTCCAAAAATGAAATAACATTAGATTTCAAAGTACAGTCAAACCTGTCTTAGTGGCTGCCTCTCTCTAGCAGCCAACGTGCATATAGTGGCCACTAAAATGATTTCCCTGGAGATAAAGTATGTGTTTAAACATATGTGTAATAATAGCAGCCACCTGCTTAGAAAGACCACATTGCTTTTGTTTCAATTGAGTGGCCACTGTAGACAGGTTTGACTGTATTTGGTACTATATCTGCTGTCAACTGTCAAAATTGTTTGACACGATTAAATAATATTCCCATGTCTTTCCGTTGACTTTGGTTAATTGATTTATTGATAACAGTCATAACAATTTGATTTCATATGTTGGTCAAACGTAGGTGTCACCATGATATCTGTTGCCCGCGATAGAAGGAACTGTAGCAGGTCACTAATGAATGATAACATATTGTCGCCACGTATCAGCTGATCTCTTTCATAATGTGAGTGGCGATCAACAAAATGTACTTCTTGAGAATCCAGCCGTGGCAGCTGGAGTGGAATTGTTCGTTATTCAGCGTGTATTATCATTCGTATAAACTCGATGTGCAATAACTCGTTTCTGTGTTTCCAATGTAATATGTATAGCAAGCTGACAGTATTATAAGGATACATTGTGAAACATACTGGTCGTGGTATATTTTTATTTTTAGTAAATTTTTGGGGAGGGGCTGGGGTAAGCTTATTTTTGTTTATGTGATTTTGTAACTATTTTCATTGGATCTACCGTAAATTCAACACTTGGTCATAGATGACGGTTTTTTCCACCTGATGCGTATGTGTGCCTAGTGACTGGCTACTGCAATATGTGAGGAGACAGAAGCTGGGATATTTTGGTCATATCATGAGACATAATGGTCTGGAGAAGAGGGTCCTTGGGGCACACATTCCTGGTAAACGTAGTAGAGGAAGACCAAGATGTAAATGGGACAAAACAGTGAGGGAGGCATTTGGTACCATGGAGAAAGCAACTAGAATGGCTCAAAACAGACGGTTGTATCACGCTGCTGTTAGGGAAGCTACGCTCTGACTAGAGTATGCTGCGACGACGACGACGATGCGTATGCATGTCTGGCTTCTCGCAACATCACAACTTCCTGTTTCCATCATTCATTCATTCATTTATTTCATTTTCAACTTATGAGACAATAAATTCATTTACAAACTCATCAAGATATATTAGGGAGGAAGGGTAAAAGTCACACAAAATATTCATATTTTTGTATTCCATGAAGAACATATTGCAAGAATAATGCTGCCTTCACAGATCATCTGGAATAATAAAACAATGGACGTTTTCTGTTGGTTGAAAGAAAAACATTGACTTTAAGTCATTGCGATGCAGTCAGTATCAATGCGCAATCGGCGGGGAAAAGCGCCGTCTAAGGCAAGTTGTTGCATTTGCGGTAGATTTAATTACGAGCTATAGTTCTTTCTTTATTGTGCAGGGTAGAATGCCAGCATATACCGTGTTGACACATAGAAACAGAACCCTTATCTTTTTTTTTCAAATTCACTAGTCCAATTTATTGCACCTTAATTAAAGGCAGTGGATCTCTTTTGCAAACATCCCTGCAGACCAGGAAAAGATAGCCCATGCCCTTAGGCTATTGATGAAGGGCATGTCTGTGAAATCTGGGGGTTAGTGATTGCCTAGAATTTGAAAAATGCAAAAGAAAAACAATAGCTGTTTAGTGTATGTTCAATGGTAGGAATTTTTTTCTCGCGAGAAAAAATTCAAATCAGAGTCTAACGTCACTATAATTCCACTAAACCTGAGTTTCTAGCTCCTATATTTTGTTTAAGGTTCCCACATGGCATTTTCTTCTAAATGCCATTGTATTTGTAATTTTCAGGCATGCAAAAGAGATCCCCTGCCTTTAAGTGTTATGTTTTTAACTATGGGTTTGTTTATTTCTTAAATTTTTTTTTTTCATTTATGAGATGGCAAATTTTTTCAGTTACATTTGGACATAGTAAATTCTGGAAAAGTCAGGTGCAGTTGGTTCTGATATGGCCAGGTGATAAGCATGGTAAATAATACATTACTGCACTGTGCATATTTTTCAAAAAAATAGAAGTGATATAAAAGTTGTCATGATGTTGTTATTGGTGTTATTACTAATTATTATTAAATTGATATTATTACTTTTATAATTATTTTCAAATTATTATTATTATTGTTATTATTATCATCATCATTATTCTATTACCAATAAACTGAGATCAACCTAAAGAAAAAAGTGGCCTTTTTGTACAGAGTACATAAGAGGTACATAGAGGTGGAAAGGGAAGTTATTTTAGATTTCAAAGACTGATCTATTTCTTGGCTATGCAGATAAAATTTATTTTTGAAACAATACATTTAGAAATGTGAACATTCGTTAAACAAGGATGACCAGTTATTGAAACACATATTGTATTTATTTCAATGGAAATTAAAGTAAATGGAAAGAGTGAGTACGTTAAATTTACCAGTAATTGTAAGTTTTGAGACTGAGGGATATGCATTATATATCCATCACTAAAGCACGTGTTGTGTTCTTATGCTTTCATCGCAATATTTCTTTACATTACTCTTACCCCTTCTTTGTCTTTGATTCAAAACTCTATTTTCTGCCTAACTAGATTTTTATTTTTTTTGTTATAATGAATTGGCATACTACTTATATGTTAACAGCTGTAAGAATGCTGTAGTTCCGGTGCCAAAAAATTGGTTTTTATTTTTGTTATCATTGTGTTAAGAGTCATTGATAAAGCTGACATTTGACATAGCTTTTATTCTCAATGTCAGGTGTTCTGTTATTTTTTTCTGTCACACAAAGTCAATATGTTCCCAAATTACTCTTCACCCTTGTTAATGAGATTTTTTTTTAATAAGTGTTATCCATGCAAAGGGAAAGAAATCAGTGTGATAACATTTTCTAGATCTTGTTAGCAATGTTTCTACAATTTTAAAACCAAGTGTTATTCTGGTAGAAAGATTAAAAGTAACAAATCATGTGAAACATTTTTTTTGTAAAGAAATTGAAAGAACCGGCTTGATTTTTGTGTTTGTTAAGAAAAGATTATTCTTGATAACGTACTTAAACTGCTTTACCTACCTCAGTTGTTGGGCAAATTCCTGAAATTCTATTTCCATATTTATTCTTGTATTTTAATCAGTCATGTCATATATGCATGACACAGTCAGATTCTGCATATATTGTGATGCAGATTTTAGAAATATGACCAGTTCAATTTCAGTCCTGGTTCATTTGCAACAAAACAGTCTCCTTCAAAATTATTCAAAGTTAGATATTCTTCACAAGTATTCTTTTACATTTTGTGTGTGATTTCATAATGATAAATAGAAGTAGTAAATTATTACGTTGCACAAAAAATTGAAATGGTGAAAAAGTTGTATTACTAGGTAGAATTCCAAAGGAATCATTGCACATTATCACAAACCATTGTGCAATTGATTTTATGTTGTATTCCCATATTGTTATGCAATTTCTATTTATTTACACCCTTGTTAGAAATCCAAAGATAAAATTGTCTTTCTATGTTCACAGAAGTTATTTATTATTAGGCTGAAAGAGTACAGTTTGTATTTATATGGAAGTCTGGAGGAAAAACTTCAAATGTCATAAAATCGGGAATAAATTTATTTTTTGGCATTATTCAATCATAATGTTATAGTCAGGATCTTATGTACTGCAGTGTGTGAGGTTATGTATAGAGGATATATCAATATGTGTATTCAAGATGCAAAGTGTATCATGATATTGATAATATTTTATATTTATTTGATCTTGAAAATAGAGATCATGCAGATATATATGTAATGACACATTATTGGAAATAAACTACATGAAGACATTGAACTGCCAAGGAATTTTAATCTAGTTGTAAATAATACATTATAAAAGTTATGTTAACCTTTTTGAAAAATATTATTACGAGAACTTCTGTTTGAATCATTGTACATAATAAGCTTGTGAAGATGTACATGAAATATGTAAATAGGAATGGAGATTTACTATTTATTATGTCACATTGGAATAAATCACAGAAAACCTGATATATCAATGTTTTGTTTTGTTTTGTGTTTTGATTGATGAAGAAAATGTTGGATTTCAAGTTTCGGATTATTGCTAACTTTAGTGTTACCTTAACCCATTTGGTTCCTGTACAAAGTCTACGGGGATGTGCATAATCTCGTAGTCAACGAGTTAACACGTACACAAACAACAATCCAAATCTTGCAATTGAGCAGTGTTTGTAAGTTGACCATGAAATCATGACGCATGTCTGGAAGTTGGTGTTGTGGATGGTGTTTGTATCATCTGTTAAATTGAACTTTATGATTTGCAAATCGGGTTAGAATGATGGTAATTATGATTAGTGTGCCATTTAAGGTGATAATAGAGTTGGGGATGATGATCATGATGATAGTGATGATCATAACGATAATGATCATAAGTATGATTATGGTGGTGGTGATGGTGTTAATGATGATCATCATGATGATAATGATCAAGATAATAGTATGATTATGATGGTGGCAGTGATGATGATTATGATGATAGTGATAATGATAGGTATGATTAGGTGGTGGTGGTGTTACTAATGATGATAATTATCAAAATAAGTATGATAATGGTGGTGGTGGTGGTGGTGCTGATGATGATGACGATTAAGATAAACGTGATCTTAGTGATGAAGATGATCATGATAATGATCAAAATAATAAGTGATTGTGGTGGTGGTGGTGGTGGTGGTGATGATGATAATGATGATAATGATAATGATCAAGATAATAAGTAATCATTATGGTGGTGGTGATGAGGATACTGATTAAGATAAAAAGCATGATAATGGTGATTATGGTGATTCTAATGATTACGAAAAAATTAAAGATTTATAAAACCTTTGTACAATTCGTCTCAGAGTCCCCAAGTACAATCATCAATGTACTACCTACCCTGCACTACCACCTGTACTACCCTTTTCTTGCTTCCTCTTTTTTGTTCCTCCTCGACACTATTCAATTCAAGCGTATGCTCAAAATGTCGGGTTTGCTACTTTTCATCCGTCTTGTTTACCAATTCCTTGTGTTCCTAACAATTCAAATTAAGTGAAGTTGATCAAATTACACCGATGCGAGAAGTTAGATTTTAATATGATTTCAGACTTTGTTTGGCTATGAACAAAATCCAATCAATTTTTAGACTTTTTGGAATTGTCAGATTTTTTCTCTCAGATGCCATCACATCCCTGAAATTCCTTAATCAGAAAAAAGCACTATGGTAATGTATCAATCTTTAAATGTATACATAATTTTTTCGTTTGTAGGCCTATTTTGAAATGTTAATTTGATATAGTTGATATTGTGATTATTGTTTTAAAGTGATGCAAATGATTATTATTTTATTATATTATTGTTGATGTGATGACAAATGCGGAAGTAAAATCAAACTGAAACAGCAGACATTCAAATCTTTGATTCGGTATCAGTCCTCCAAGTGGACAGTGTTCATCAGAACATGTAATCCATTTTATAGGGAAAATGTTCCTATAACTTTTATTACAGAAATTTATAAGTATAATATTCATAAAAACAATTTTTCTTCTTTCCGATGATATTTTACTTGCATCACTGGTGTCACGCACAACCGAGTACATTTCACTTAAGGAGAATAATGTCAAGTCACACCTTTTATGCAAGTTTTGGCAAAACTTGCATAAAAGGTGTGACTTGACATTATTCACCTTAAGAGAAATGAAATCGTAAATGCATGACACCAATGATGCGAGTGAGGTATCATTTGAAACAGGAAAGTTGATCTTTACAGATATCGTACTTATGAATCTCTATGATGAAAATAGTTGGGAATGTCTTCCTTCTAAACATGTATAACTGTTTTGAAACACACTTGTACATCAATGGAAGTGCGCCTTCTGAAAGCCGTCGACGAGCATGCTTATGAAACTCCTATTTTCGGATTTTACGTTTATAACTGCTTGTATTTGTCAGAACATTCAACATGCAACGTTTTTTGAGAATCTACTTTTGGTGTCTTCTTTCTTACAATATCTTGTGAAATTATCTGAATGAACTCTGTGCCTGCAATGAATCCCCCCAATGAATATTCAAATTAAGTCATTGAAAATTACATGAAATGAGATCAAATCAAATTTTGTAACGCTGGGCCTCCCAACAACACAATGTTGACGATATCCATGATAAATGTAACATTTATTCTTCCTCTGTCCACGTCCCCGTGATTGTTGCAAATAAAAAGGGAAAGTATACAAAAAAAACCACGAATGAGTCACCTTCATATATCATGCGAAAATCCCCATAAAACACCGGGTAGACATAAATCGTGGTGGTGTTCGTTTGCTTATTAATATTCGGCATATAGGACACCGTCCAATCAAGAATGAAATTTTCTGTGGAGTTGAGTTAAGTTGCAGCATTATCCAGTGACGTCACGGTCTCACGGATGATTCCGAAGAGCCGTTGCGACACACGGACAACATTATGTAGCTTTTATCTCATGCGCGCGGTTCATGATTCTCCGGGGTAGTTGAGAACTAATCCCGAGAACTACTAGTAATTTAAAGTCAGCAATTTCGTATTATGTCGTGTTATGTTGGTTCAACACATCAAGATTTCATTATTACTCTCACAGACTAGGTCTACGTGGTATTGGTGCTGCACTGGAACCGGGCACTGGAATGAGTACCAATTTCGTAACCCGTTTGCGATGAGGATGATTGCGGGTCGAAACGCAATTCGCCTTGGGTGACATCGCAGTAAAACAGCAGACGGTTGCTAACGTTGGTTATCGTGGTAAGATATGAACTTGCTACCCTAGTTGAGTGTGCGTGCGCGCGCGCGTGTGTGTGTACATGTATATGCGTGTGTGTGTGTGTGTGTGNGNGGGGGGGGGGTGAAGACAACTTGCGTGTATTTCGCTGTCTATACCAACATCAAAGTAATAACTCTGACGCTCTGATGAGATGAGTAAAATGTGATAACTCAAAATCGGGTTTGTCAGTTTTGTCTTGATTTGTTCGCTTATTTTGTATTTTGTTTCTTACATCTGACTTCTGTTTTCGTTCTTTCTTGTCCCGGGGGGGGGGGTACTCAGATTTGGTTCCGACGGGGGTGTGCGGCTGAAGTCGAAAAACCCGACCCTTTTTAAGGGTCGTTTTGGCGGAAAATGGTACCTATTATTGAGGGTTTTTATTGAGAAAAGTGGCATTTTTTTTAGCAATTTAGCGATGAAATAGGCGAAAATATATAGTGTAAATCGTAAAATTTCAAAATCATGACCCATGTTTAAGGATTTTTTTCCCAAAAACCAGACCCATGTTTAAGGATTTTTTTTGCGAAAAAGTCACCTATTAGAGCGGCACACTCCCGTTCACCTTACTAAGCAAGTACCCCCCCCCCCCGGGGTTCTTGTATACATTATGAATTCATTCTATTCTGAGACAATTGTCCATCTTTATTTTAGGGACCTATGATAAGTAATCCAAGCTTTGTTTTTAAAATATGTTCCTCCGCTTGTTAGAAATAAATTCAAGTATAAGCATCTTTGTTCATTTTCTTAATCTGTACACACTTTATTATTGAAAGGTGTTTGTAAATTATTGTTACTGATACTTACAATGTATCGCTTTCCCTTTTTCTATTAATTTAGGTAATGTGATTACACTTATTGATGTATATGTAATGTGATAAGGTAGAAAAATAAATTCAATCAATCATTGAGCCAATAATTTCACCATTCACTTTGGTTTTTAATGTAGTCGTATTCGTGAAAAAATTAAAATAAGATAGGCCTAATGGTTTTCGAAACAGATAAGCAAATTTGTTTTCTTCATCTGTCATTATTTCTTTCTACAGGCACATAAATATTATCTTCGGGAACTGTCTACATTTTATTCTGACCTGCATAAGGAGACGTTAATTGTCCCTTTGCATGACTTTCTATTCGTCTTGGTTTGGTCGCCGGGTCTATACAATGACCGGGGGTAGCTTCTCTAGCAACAAAACGGATCGGGATGATGTGAATCAACGGTGTTTCCGAACGGGATTCTTGGATCAGATTGTAAATCTGAAGTCTTGCAAAACAAAAAGGGTAAGATCAATTGTCGAAGCTTGTCAGCTCATAATTATGGCAGGATACCTTCAAAATTTAAATTAAAGTTCGAAAAAGTATGACTCTGCTCGTACACGTATCTAAAAGAAAATTGTTTCGGTGATGGCATTGAAATGCAGTAAATTTATTGTAGTGCCAGCGTATTTCACTAGTCTAGAGTATAACGCAATACAAATGAAACGAAAGTGTGAGGATTGGCTCAATCAATGGCTATAATTAAACTGTTAAAACATAGGCTTAGATTGACTCTGATGGGCTCTGTTGGGGTCACATTTGAAAACGGAGTCAAATTTGACCCGGATAAGGATCACATACCAAAACCAGGGTCAAAATTGACCCAACTTTGGGTCATACCTGACTCGTTTCCGAATGTAACCCCAAGAGATCCTGTTCCGAGTCAGCCTGACTTCGTAACTTTAAGAATTTTATCAAGGCGCACAGAATGAGGAGCGTATACAAGTCATTAATGATTATGATTTGACATTGATAGAATTATATTGTATAATGCCTCTATCCTACAGAAACACATTTTACCAGTGAAAATGAAGAAAATACATATATGCGTATACTTTTTTTTTTACAAGAAAGTTGTGGGTTTATAATCAATAAGCAATGTGTAATGTAGGCCTATACAATTTAGGGGTATTCATTTATTCGACGGTGGATATTTATAAATGTAATGTTTAGTTATTACTATTGAACCAGTGGGATTCTATGTGTTTTTTTTAATTGTGCATGAACAATAAAATCGATCTGTATCTACATTATATCTGTATATTCGCTAATTCAGGATCAACCTAGTGAGAATGGCGTCTTTTCGCATTGAAAAATAAAGCCATAGGCTAATAATGACCAAAATTGTAAAATGTGAGCTACATAATCCCCCATGCTCTAAATGTCTTTGATAAGGTCTAAAAATGAAGCCATGAAAACTTTGTATTTCAAAGCGATGATTTAGTGCTTTAAAACAGTGAAAATCTGCAAGCACTCAAATTGACCGGATTCACCTGCCCATTTCCTCCCATAGACTTACTATGTACAGATCGAGGCTATTTTATCTTCCATCGGATTGGAAATTGTTTATTCATGCATATCTTGCCAGTTGCAGCCTAACTTTCCAAACTTTTGTATTATAAGGTGTTTATTTGTCCATTTGAACACACCTATGTAGCTCAGATATCAAAGTTGACAATTTTTTAAATTGAAGCTCCAGAATGTTAGCCTATTACTTTAATGTCATTATACTAGCAGCGAGCCCAGGGGGTTAAGTGAATTATGGTGCTACATAACAGAAAACTTGGATTCAGAGCGGGAGTGCGGAGGCATGATTGACTGATATTTTCTGATTGAATTATTCGTATGACATTTATAAACACGAATACATGTATTCACCATCAACATTCCAACTTCTATTATTAGCTACGAAGTCATTTTTAGCAACGAAATTGTCATTTATCACAAATTAAGACAGGAATATCACTTAATTTATCTAGTTTGAATGCATCTGTATTATGTGCGTCTGTTCGTGTGCCGGTGTGTACATGTGTGGTGGTTGTTTGTGTTGGCGTTTGTCTGTGTGTGGTCACATCACCTGATTGTCAAGTACGCACAGCTACAGAACCACGACAAGTACTTTTATCAACTCTAAACATTTCTGTTAATATTTAAGCCAAGCGAGGATTCATCAATAACGACTTGTCAGACTACCGGTGCCACATGAATATATGTCAAGTACATCGAACTATTTTATCCCTCGGTCGTTTTTGAAAGCAAAGTCAATAGTCCGATGAAAGTCAATCAAAATATAGATTATCAATAATAGAGATAGAGTTACATCACAGGCCATTTTTTATGTTACTTTTTTGTGTTAAACATATAATGATTCATCAATAACAACTTGTCAGACTAGCGGTGCCACATGAATATATGTCAAGTACATCGCCCGTTATTTATCCGTCGTCCGTTGTACCAAAGTCACCTTGATAAAGTCCGCTGAAAGTGAATCAAAACATATATTTTCAATAATAATAATAAGAGGGATGAGGTTGCATCACATACCATTTTTTTATTATGATGGGTGACCATTTTACTTACTTGTGTTAAAGCCCAAGTATAGTTTTCGGTTAGACAAATTGTTCATCAGTCTTTCACAATTGGGTAGTCTAATGTCATCCAAGATATAAAAAAAATCAAACCAGAATGTTTTGAATGACGTAGTGTGATTTTTTAAAGAAAGCAATCTTTTTTGCATATTTCCTGTGGCAAAAAGTCGGAGACATATTAATTCTTATTACATGTATAGTGTGTCAGAGTGTGTAATTTTCAAGGCATTAGATCTATTTAAAAACCTAACAGACCCACACCAGGAGAAAATACAAATTTTTCAGCATTTATTTATTTACTGCCTTCAAAAACTATACTCACTCATATAATGATTATATCAGGGTTGCCATCGTCAGAATGCGATTCAGGTTTATTAATTATTTAGATATGGAAAATGGAAAAAAATCAGGGATTTTTAATAAACAAATCCTGGTCGATACATGTCACGAGTCCCGTCCCTTGCATCCCAACATGAAAAATCTGTTTGTACTGATATTTGAAATTAACAAGACTGTATCAAGACAAAAGGCTATAAATGATGCGGTATACCCTCCCACCATGCATCGTACGGGGCATATTTAATATTTTATCCTCAAGTCCAAGAAAAATATCGACGCTCCTAAACCAATGGGTAATGGGAGACATTGAAAATTTATAAGTTTCTAAACAAGCAAACAAGTATCATTTTGGGTATTGGAGATAAATCTATTCGCCCACCTCTCCCTCGCTTTAAAAAAAAAGTCATAGCTACTCAACTGTTCACTGTTAGTCCTAACAATTTTCTAGGTTTGTACGTTCATTTCAATAGAGTGATGGGGAGTGATGGGGCACGATATGTGGACAATTTGCTTTTAAAATATCTGGTTGCAATCTATATAAATGCAGTCAAGTGATACATAACAAAACAAATGTATATTGACGTCAATATAAACATCTCACTTTGTGAGTGTTGACGTAACGTACATCGATGTATTTTGTTACGTTACGAGAAGTCCATGTATCCGTCTGACCTGGAAGTGACATTTACGGTACACTTCGTAAAATTGTTCCATAAAAGAAAGTCGGCTTGCTGAACAATTTCAACAAACTACCTGCTGGGAATCGAGTACTATATGCATCACACCCACACATACATTGGCGGAAATCCCGGGGGGGGGGGACTAGGGAGACGTGCCCCTCCCCCCCCCCTACGAATTGACAGGCGGGAGACACAATATCAAATATCTCCTTACAATTTTGGTCTTTTTAAATATAAATCCCGTAATCCCCCGCTTGTCGGATACTGTTTGACAGGGATTTTATATTATTATTATTATATTTTTTTTTGGGGGGGGGGGAACAGGCAAAAATGATGGTGTCCCACACATGGTTTGAGAGCGATTCCCGCCCACGCACACACACACACACACGCTCACACACACACACACACACACACACACACACACACACACACACACACACACACACACACACACACACACACACACACACACACGCCACACGCACAATCTCATCCACTATTTTTCACCACGCACACACACCACTCACACACACAACACAATCCACACATGCCTCACACACACACACACACGCAAGCACAACGCACGCAAAACCACGCTCCACACACACACACACACGCAGCACAGCATCCCCGCACGCAAACGCACGCAGCCACAACAAACAACACAAAATGGACGACTAAAGGTGATCTTACTCCCCTCCTATACCACAACCAGCACACAGTCACACAACGCAAGACACGCCAGCAAACGCACGCCCACACATATACCCACGCAAAGCACAAAATCTACACGCAACGCAAACGCACGCCACACACCCACACACACACACGCAAGCACACGCACGCAAACGCACGCCACACACACCACACACGCACACAGTCACACACACATGAACCACGCAAACGCAGCGCCCAAACACACAACACACACAACACAACACACGACACACACAACAACACACACCACACATTATTCCGTGACATAGGCGTACGCAGAATTTTGCAAGGGGTGTTCATCCGCGGCCAAATCTAGTAGTCTAAATTTTCCCTGTCAGCCCAGCCGCCCGAAAGTGAACAATTTTACATATTCCAAATCCGATGTTCACACAATTTTCCGTTAGCGCCCCGGGTTAGCCCGAGCCGCCGAAAAGTGAGATTTAATTTCTGTTTTCATTCCAAAAAGAGGCAATTTTTTTTTCCCTGGTCAGCAAAACCCCAACCAAAATACCGAAAAGCGCCACACAAGCGCGGGGATGGGGGCGGGGGGGGTGTGGGGGGAGGGGTAGCGGCGAGCAAAAAATTCTAAATTTTCAAATACCCACCCTTACTTGTCTAAAACGGGGTGGTTTTACACCTAAAACACGCCGCCCCCCCCCCCGCGTACGCGTATGTCCTTGAGAAACTCCGGGGAGACTGTGATGAAGTCTTGAGTGATATAATATAAGTCAACACATGAATGCCCGTATTGGTCTCCCTATGTACCCGAGCGGGATTTAATTACGTTAAGGAGAGCAAAAAGGCCTAACTTCTCTTTAAAAAATACAACAGATTATTTTATTGTTTGTCTCCCTATATAACGCGGGGTTTATTATGTGTTATGTTATTCCTGTACCAGTGCATCTTAGCATACAGTTCAGGGGCTTCGATCCCGGTGTGGCAAGGGGGGCAGTCGCCACCCCAATGTAAAATGGGGGAAGGGAAATATCGATTTGCCCCCCCCCCACCCCATAATTTTGACAACTTGAAACATTCATAATATGAAATAAAAGGATGTGTTTAAAACGCATCGGAAAGCACTACAAAACTATTAAACTTAGCATAAAAATACTCTTAAACATATAAACTTGTCAATGTTTCGGCGCTGAAACATGGATCGACGCCCCTGATGCGGGTCCACTAATCATTAACCTGAAAACGCGAAGCACATTTTTAATTCACCATGTGGAATTACACTTAGCGATATTTGAATTCCACAAGGGAAATAATTTTAATGACATTTTCCCAACATCATGTATCTCGAGCAAGGGCGTAGGCTGGTTTGGGCATGGGGAGGTGCACATCTTGGGGAAGTGGAACAGGGAGGTGCACATCTTAGGGAGGTGGAACTAAAGTTGAGAAAATCAGGCGTTTTAAAGCAGAAAAGGTGGTGCAAATTTCTTTTTGCTTGCCAGAGGCGGAACCCCTATGGCTCTGCAGGGGGGGGGGGTGCACGTGCACCCAGTGCACCCCCAGCCTACGCCCTTGTCGAGTAATTTGAAATGCAATCACAAATGGTCGACTTGCCGTCTACTATAGTATAGCTGTCACGTATGTCATGCATTTAGCAAAACTGCGACATTACAATTTTAGAAAATGTTAATTAGGTGACTGGATTCTACCGCCTCATAACCGGATACACGGTTAGTCTATCAAAACAAACCAGAGAGAAATCAATACCATCTGACCTTATTACGTCAGCCTACAGTACACTATGATCGAGGTTGATTCAAACCCAAGTAGGCCTATAGTTTTGGTAAATGGTAAAAAAATAAAATCTTTGCAATTATGTTTTTAGATACACCTATATTTGATCTATCAATGCCCTGTAAATTGCTTGCTCTGAAACGCTCCCATTTTTATTTAGAAATTACTCAAAATGTAAAATTTCGAGGGGGGGGGGGAACCCGACATTTTCCATAGGTAATATACATAGGCCTACCGTTAGATGTTCTGCTATAACGTAAACACCATAATTTGTCTCTATAAACAATTTTCAGAAGATTTGATCTCTAGTGTCCAATAGAATACTTTGTGAAAGATTGACTAACAATTTGTCTGATAGAACGAAACTATACTTGGGATTTAACATTTTTCATATCTTTAAACCCAGTATGCAAATTATGACAGGTAGTCAAGAAAGATTATTTGCATACCCATACCTGAATCAGAAGAAATATCGCATCCCAATAATACTTGAATATGAATAAGGTCTCATGACATTTGTTCCGGCGACAACTGCACTGACTTCTATTCCATACACCAACAGTCACCATAAACCCAACCTTATCCCTAACCCAAGCCTGGAAATGAAAACTTAAATGGTAACGCTAAGAAGCATCTCTTTTTCGTCTAAGATATTTTCACCGGAGTATCTATCGCCGGAGCAAATGTCGGATCACTTTAAATAAATACTGAAGGTTTGCGATAACATTACATCCGTCGTACCAATTCTTGAACATTCATTTTTCTTTGTTTGTTCGATGGTTTACATTTACGTACATGTATGTTTATATAATACACTCATGCTCATAATTATGGAATACTGTAGAGACATTTTAAAAGTTGCCATTTTTCCGTAAACGGTACATTTGGGATTAATATTTGCTCACCCCTGGCGAAACAAGTATAATGTAAGTATTTTAGGAATGCTGAGCATTTTGTAGCGTCTGACTCGACGCTAAAACCAATGTTTAAAAATGGCGGTATTCAGAGTTGTTGTTGAGTCACGTGGTGGTTACGCGTGTTATTAGACTTGTAATAGACTATTCTGATGTTAATTTAATGATAATTGATATTCGATCAAAATTCATCAGTTGTTTTGGTTGTTGTTTTTAATTACTCTAATTTTATCCCCTTTTCATGATTTTTGGTGGATTTAAAAAAATATATATATAATTGTTATTGCGCTCAAATGTATTTTAGTTTTTACTTTAGTCATCTCATGAAATCCAAAAATGCTTCACATACTGCGTTTTTGTGAAATAAACACTTATCTTGAAGATTTTGAACGATAGGAGGAAGAACTTAAGTATCAACAAAATATTCCATAGTTATGAGCAAGAGTGTATAGAGGTTAGGACACTTTCGTTACGTTAATATCATCTAAAAATGATTACTAAAGAAAAGTAATTAATGTTGCATTGATTTCCGATTAGATTTCGCCTAAATAAGTACGGTGATTATCATAATTTTAACACTTCTCGAATTTGTTTATATACTATCAATCATAGTATAATTATAAACAAATTCGAGAAGTGTTCAAAGCTCTTTGAGCAAATGATGGCTTTTCAAACATAATATACCTGATAGCGCCGATGTAAGTGATCTAAAATAGTAAGTTGCGTTAAAAATTCCCTTGGAAACATAATATCCGTGTGTTGCTGTATTTCTGAATTCCATTTTATTAATATCTTGATGATTTAAAAAAAAAGTGATTGTAGTGGCAAAGTTACCTTTTACACGTTCGCTTTATTCTGTCGTAAGCATTAACACAAAACAAGAGAAGTTTTTATACGTGAAGAAGTCCTCCTAAAATACGTCATTTTAACAACAACAGCAAAAAGCATGAGGGAATTTTCACAAAATAATGGATTTGCACCCAATTATACATGCAACAGTATCTACCAATTCAATGCTATTGCAGTGTCTCGATTGAGAAATTGACTTACTTGTCTAAACGTGTGACGTTTCACAGATGAATAAATGTAAACATATTCATTATAATGAATAATGTTTCCAATTCAATTGTCATTCAACTCGAAGGATGTTTAGGACTTGAATAAAATTATCTTAACAAAATGTATAACAGATATTAACATCTACTGAAGATGGAGATTGTAAGCATACTTAAAGCCCAAGTTTAGTTTGGGGGAGTTTTTTTATTTGAAAGCTTTATGCCCAAAGGTCATATCCCACCAATAACAGATTCTCAATGTCTTTCGTTTTTTGTTATTAGTTAATAAACCCCGAGATTTTCGACTATATTTCACATTATAACAACCAAAGGGTTAATAAGGTGTTAAGGTTATATGAGTTATACCTCATCAGAAAGAACAGAGTCTGTTTTTGGTGTGATATGACCTTTGGGCATAGAGCTTTCAAATAAAAAAAAACACCCAAAACTAAACTTGGGCTTTAATGTAAACGCGCCTTCTGTAAAAAAAAAAAGTGGTGTGAATATTACACAAAAAAGGGGATATAGGCCTACATGACATAAAAACCTCATTTTATTTGCAATTTTTTTCATCATGAGAGATGTACAATTCTCGGCTTTTACGCGTCACTGGATTTAAATGAAAATAAACAAACCGAAGTCCATAAATCAAGAAGCGAAGATTGGGTAAAAGGCAAGTGACATGACTGATGCAAGTCTGACAGACTTAATACCTTAACACGATATATTTCATACCCTCTGGTTAGTACTTGCCATCACGTTGTTAGTGGGTTTCCCAATTATAAGATTGCAACGGGACACACTCCGCGCAGTTAATATTTACCTCTGGTTGCTGAGAAAAAAAAAATTGACCACGAGCAAACATCATGCCGGGTGATTTCTTGCGAGATGTTAAGGAGACAGACAGACACGCTGAGATTTTCAGTCAACATTTGTTTTATTTTCCATACCAACTGTATCTGACCTATCATGCCTACATAAGATACATTGTTTAATTTGCTATTGCAAGTGTGTGTGTGTGTGTGTGTGTGTGTGTGTGTGTGTGTGTGTGTGTGTGTGTGTGTGTGTGTGTGTGTGTGTGTGTGTGTGTGTGTGTGTGTGTGTGTGTGTGTGTGTGTGTGTGTGTGTGTGTGTGTGTGTGTGTGTGTGTGTGTGTGTGTGTGTGTGTGTGTGTGTGTGTGTGTGTGTGTGTGTTGTTGTTGTGTGTGTGTGTGTGTGTGTGTGTGTGTGTGTGTGTGTGTGTGTGTGTGTGTGTGTGTGTGTGTGTGTGTGTGTGTGTGTGTGTGTGTGTGTGTGTGTGTGTGTGTGTGTGTGTGTGTGTGTTGTGTTGTGTGTGTATGTTTGTTGTGTGTGTGTTGTGTGTGTTTTTTGTTTGTGTGTGTGTGTGTGTGTGTGTCTATGTGTGTGTGTTTTACTTTCGAATATATAGTCATTATTTTGCTATGTAGTTGCACGGATCAAAATTGTCTCGTCATATACATAAGGGCTGCAGGGTAAAGATACATAAATGAAACAAAAATAAAATGTAATTATTGTATTACCATCATTTTGGGGCTACCCGTTGTGTGTGTGTGTTGTGTGTGTGTGTGTGTGTGTGTGTGTGTGTGTGTGTGTGTGTGTGTGTGTGTGTGTGTGTGTGTGTGTGTGTGTGTGTGCGCGTGAGTGTGTCTGTGTGTCTGTGTGTCTGTGTGTCTGTTCGTTTATCATTGTGTGTAGGCTTGTTTGTGTAAATTAATATGTCCCCAGCATAATTCATCTTTTACTGCAAATCAATCAGAAAGTAATATATCTAATTATGTTTCTGCATGAAATGCACAACTTATAAAGCCGCGAGGTTATCAAATGTAGGATGATATACTTTCCAATTCCCCGACGCGTCGAGTGAACGGTTTTGCTCGCAATTATTACGATGAGCAATATGCAACCAATGTAACATGGCGTATTTTACATTAACATTCATAGCTGTGTGCAGCCATGATTAATGTCCCTACAGTCATTTTTCATTCGACATAATGCCAAACCTCGTTTCGTATATTACAATTTCTTTCCATTTTCAGTGAATCGTCATTCTTTGCTTATGTTTGGTAATTAGTCAAATAGCGGAGACACCGCCATTGACCGACCATATTACATGACAATGAATACTTTTGTTGTTGTTGTTGTTGTTGTTGTTGTTGTTGTTATTGTTATTGTTAAAGCGATCGGGGTAGATAGGCACCCAAATTTCAACAACATTGTAACAGATTTCTACAATACGGCATAAAGACAACGACAAAACGTTGTTGCTATTGTACGGCGTGTTCAGTCTAGACTATTTACGCCTGTAAGTTTTTTACATATTGATATTTATTGCAACAGAGCAGACACATTTCCTTGAGAGACCATTTTCTGACGTGTACAAGATGCCGTAGCGGTCTATCAGGTGTCAAAAAAATAATTGATCTGTTACTATTTCGGGATTTCAAGGTGTTTGCTCAAAGGTGCATGCGAATTAGACAAATAATTTACAAACTACCGTCTCTTGCAGATTAATTTACACGATACCATCTATTACAGATTAATTTACAGACCAGGATCTCTTTCAAATTAATGTACGTACTACCATATAGTCAAGAGAAGGGGGAATATTGTTCCAAATGTAAATGTTGTAATTCACGGTTTTGTTTATGTCTATTTATTCCTTTTGTATTTTATTTCTCTTTCTTATACAGCGATGGGTGGTCTTCCAAGGTGATCCTCAAACCGGTAAGCCCACCGATTGCTGCAACTATTTCTAGCATAGAGTCACATGGGACAAAGAACAAGTAAAAGTGGTCTTCTTAAATCACAACAAACCAGTCGGCCATCTTGTTTGTTCCACAGACCTGTGCTATTTCATTAATCGGGAATGTTTAAGTCAATCATTTGTTAGTAGATAACACGAATACAATTACAAATCTAACTTGCAGAATTTATGATTTTAATCATTTTGTAGCCTATCCTTTTCTTCAAATCACCTATGTGAAGAAAATGTATAAGTCAGTGTCACCCTGTTTTATATACTGTTTATTATACTATACAGTGTGTCTCAAAAATAATTGTGCAAGTCAAAAGCGCCCTCTTTGGTAATGAGAATAACATTTTTGTGACGTGATGCTTACATCACCATCAAGGGCATAGTCTTACCTTTCAAATGCCGTTTGTTCTGTTTAGTTTGCTTATTCTAATCCTGAGATATGTTCAATTAACAACGAAAAGGTAAAATCACATATGTGCCACTTTTACTACAGTCAGTGATAGCATCAGGCCCTCTTCCCATACAAGTGACACAATTGTGATTCCACCCTTTTGTTACTTACAAGATATCTCGAGATAAAAACAAGGAATTTGAACAGAACAAACAGCATTTGAAAGCTAAGACTTCGCCCTTGATGTTGACGTAAACATGTGTCACAGCAGTATATTCTTACTGTCAAAGATGGCGCTTTTCACCTGTACAAGTTTTTGAGAAATGCTGCAGCATGTCTCAGAAAATTGTGCAAGTAAAAAGCGCCCTCTTTGGCAATTAGAAAATAGTTTGGTGACATGATGCTTACATCATCATCAAGGGCAAAGCCTCAGCTTTCAAATGCCATTTGTTCTGTTCAATTTGCTTGTTTCAATCTCGAGATATCTTGTAAACAACACAAGGGTGGAATCACAATTGTGTCACTTTTACAAGGGAATGCAGTAAAAGTGGCACAATTGTGATTTCACCCTTTCTTACTTAAATTAACATATCTCAAGATTAAGATAAGCAAATTGAACAAAACTAACGGTATTTGAAAGCTAAGACTATATTCGTGACGTTGATGTAAGAATATGTCACAAGAGTATTTTCTAATTGCCAAAGAGGGCGGTTTTCACTTGCACAATTTTTTTTTGAGACGCACTGTAGATCTAATTACATGTGTATTAAATAATTGCACGGGATCTTTCGCTCAAAAGAAGCGGCATAAAGTCGGGTGAGAAAAATCCCAATAACATCAACTATACTTTGAGAAGTAAAATGTTTTTAATTCCTGTCACTACAAAGCTCATAAATTTGCTATACACCCTCATATACAGAATCTGACTGATTCGGAAAAGTGTCTGTTACACCATATATATCTATGGTTACACTCGGAAGCGAGTCAGGTATGACCTACAATCAGGTCAGATTTGACCCTGAATTTGGTCAAATGTTATCAGGGTTAAATTCGACCCCGTTTCTGGGTGTGACCCCAACAAATCCCTGTTCGGAGTCGGTCTGACCGTTATGTAAATATAAACCAACTAATAGTACTTTTATTTTATGGATATTATGTGCAGGAGTGTTTCGACTGAAGATTTTCAAAAACGCGGACGAGAAAGTCCTAAAGCACGCATACACCCTGAACAGGGACACGTTCATGGGGACGGAGAGGGGCGTGATGCAGAGGCAGCACAAGTTTCGCCGGTCCCTCATCGAGTACTGGGCCGTCATGTTACCGACCGACACTGTGCTGTTTCAGGAGGCGAGATCGACCTCGCGGGACCCTTCCGTGAAGAAGATGGCGTCCACAGACCTGATGCTGTGGTACACGTCGGTGAAGTCGCAGCTTTACAGCGGTGATTACAACTTAAATGGTTGCTTTTGTTTTCTTTTTACACTTGTCGACGTGTAACCTCCTTGTCTGCTGAGATATTGTCACCGGAGCAACTGTCGCCGGAGCAAATGTCGGATCACCGATTAAGTCCTTGGGAGCTGGAGGTGTTGGCTATTAATTTGCACCGTCAAACACCCCGCCTTTCGGGCGTTATTTACGCTGTTTGATTTCCATCATAAAACGGACCGGCCGTTGAAACCTGATGACCCTCCCCCCCCACCCCCCTCCCCCACCATTTTATTTTTGGCTGTGGCTAATTTTGCCAACCTATACCATGGGTACCTGTTTTTTTTTTCTGTTACATTATTTGCATATCCAGGGGGTACTTATCTCCTTTGGTCGAGCCTACTTTAAAGCGGAATGAACCCAGACATGGCGTGCATTCAGGAATAGATATAATAGAGAAGAAAATTTCGTTGAAGTTTTGAACCAAATTTGACTGACTGCACGTTGGGAGATTATAAATGTTCAAATTTGCATTCTTATGTATGGAGGATTTTAAATTGGCACTACCACTTTTTGAGATGAAAGTGTTGGAGAATGCATTGTTTGTACACAATTTTCACCAATTTACGTTTTTTTGAAATGTTGTTGTTGAGGGTAATCAGTTTTCAGAAAATGTACAAATCATTTTTGCTGGGACATATTTGTACAACAAGCAAGAGGCAATCAGATATTTCATAAAAAAATTAGAATAAGTGAAAATTTGTGTACAAAGTCAATGGGGAGTTCTCCACACTTTCATCTCAAAAAGTGGTAGAGTTGCCAATTTAAGAATCCTCCATAACAACGATTAAATAAACTTTGAACATTCATAACGGTTGAACAGTTCAACCACATTTGCTTCAACTTTCACTGTTGTATTTCTTTTATTGTTCTGTATTCTCTGAGTACAGGGAGATGGCTGGGTTTCATTCTGCTTTAAATAGTTCTCACTGCCCTATTAACCTCCATCTCTGGTCTAAGATATTTAGGTCTTTCTTTGATTTATATCTGATCGCAAGTTTGAATTTTAAAGTGGCCAAGTATGTATGCATGATTATGTTATTTTACATACCCGAGTGGACATCACAATGTTCTTTTTTTTTTGACGTGCAGAATCGATTCACTACATTTAATGTATGGGGAAATTTTCTTTTAAGATAACAAAGGTAGCATTTCGATATTTTTTTTGTTCCTTTTTTCAGAAAGTTGGGTGGTGTACCCCGTGAAAGGCATCATAACCCCTGAATTCCAGATGGCTCTACACGTCACACATCACGTGATCTGCTTGGCCACACTGAGTCCCCCGAGGTGCTACAAACACTGGACGTTAGACAGAATCTCCGACTACGCGGCCAGAGACGAAATATTCGGCTTTAACATTGATAGGTCTGGTAGTGATACAGGTAAAGGATAATAATAATGATGATGATGATGATGATGATGATGATGACGATAATAGTAATAGTAGTAGAAGTAGTAGTAGTAATAGCAGTAGTAGTAGTAGTAGTAGTAGTAGTAGTAGTAGTAGTAGTAGTAGTAGTAGTAGTAGTAGTAGTAGTAGTAGTAGTAGTAGTAATAATGATGATAATAATAATAATAATAATACCTGTATAGTAGAAATAATAATAATAATAGTAAAAGTGAAAATTTGAGCAAATTTGGCTGAGTCACTCAAGAGTTATAATGATGATGATATTGATATTGATATTGATATTGATACTGAATTGAGTTTATTTTCTGGATTTTTCAAACCAGTATACAAAATCAATGACAACGTAATACGTTTTCCATTCACAAAGTTAGATATACATACAAATTAAACATTCAAAATAAATACAGAGGAAATTATTACATGATTTAATTACGAAACTATAGACAATTTGTAGTGTTGTTAGATGCAGAGGGCTGAACGTTTTAAGCCGGAGCTTGAGATAACGGCAGCCTAGGAAAAAATCAAGGGGATTTATGATAATAGAAAGTTCGTTGTTGTGAGAGGAGGGGAAACATGAAGAGAGAAACAGCGGCCAGTGATGGGAAGTGTTGAGTGTGAGTGCATGTGCTTGTGTTTTGGCAGGCGCGAAGTAACTTTGATCCATTGTGAATGTTACTAACGATTGACAAAAAGTTATGTACGTGCGGTGATAGGATAACCAAAATTTGACGACTTCATGAAAATGTAATTGCTTTTTATAGGAAAAAAAATATTTATAATTCGATAAGATATGTTTCTTCATACATGATTTGAATGAGTCAATTGATATACATGACTTAATTTGTGCAGGGAGTGATGATGATGATCGTATTATTATTATTATTAGTAGTAGTAGTAGTAGTAGTAGTAGTAGTAGTAGTAGTAGTAGTAGTAGTAGTAGTAGTAGTAGTAGTAGTAGTAGTAGTAGTAGTAGTAGTAGTAGTAGTAGTAGTATTATCATCATCATTATTATTATTATTTGATCCTTATTATGGAGAATTCTTCAACTGGAAATTTCATTTTTTGTGTAATGAGAGTGTGGAGAACTCTCTACCAATTTTGACTAGAAAATTTCACAAATGTTAAGTTTTTGAGATCTGTTGAGTTCTTTCTGAACTGGAAACAAAATAATTCATTCTGTTACAAACTGAATAGCGAGCGAAAGGAAATTAGGGTATTGATATAAATTATAAATAGTGGAAATTTGTGTACAAAATGGATTGAGAATTCTGCACACTCTCAGATGATCACAAAAGTAGCAGAGTTATCAAATTAAGAATTCAAACTAAACTTTGAAGAAATTCTCGAATGGCTCAGCCAAATTTGCTCAAACTTCCCCAATTTTCTTTTCTTATTGTCCTGCATTCTCTAAATGCACAAAGAAGTCTGGGTTTCATTCCATTTAATGAATATATAGTAGGCGTACATGACTTTATTCTAGAGGGTAATATAATTAGATAAAAAAACACACGAGGAACACACATACAGCAATTGTTTTCAACCTTTACGCTAAAATATCGATGTCCACATCTTCATTTCACTGTACAATATAGTATTAATTCCACAAGACACTAAACATGCTATCAAGATGCTGCCCCACCACGCCCGTTCGATTCATATACATCTACAGTATAACTCTATTTTGCCAATATTGAATGTCATTTATCAGCAACAAAGGAATTTTGTCGTTAGCCACGTGATTACAAGAACTTTTTTTTTTATGTGTACATAAATGATTGAAAAGGGAGAGCTAATTTCACCTTTAAATATACTGACAGGTCAGGTGAATATTTCTTTTCTTTTCAGGATATTGTGAGATGAAAGCAGAATCTCGGAAGAAGGCCCAGGAAATGTCCTGTGCCGTAACGAAGATTCTTCAGCGGGATTCAGTGAAGAAGACTTTGCCAGAATTTCCGCCGAAAGTGGCCCCTCCGATCTTTGTTAGGCCCGATTTGCGAAGCACAGGTAAACGAAGGCTGGAAACGCTTTAAAATTCATTATGTATGTTTTTCATCAAATGATATTTTATAGTGGCTCGTGATATGAAAAGGCAATACTGCGAGAATGTAATCTTTGAAAATGTCAATGCTTAAGTAATTTGGATTTATTTGGGCAGATTATTTTTTACATGTTTCATATTACATGCATGTATTGCTATTACAAAGATAACAAATTATGCGACAATTTTGACATAAAATGAATTTAACAATTGACTACAATTTGACAATAATAAAGTGTCATAAGTAAGTATATTATTTCACAATCATAAACTTAATATGATAATAGTATAATGACATAGGTATTTGTATAGTTAAGTAACAACAATTGCGAATAATACTAAACTGATTGACATACGTAAAGACTTCACAAACAACAACAACAGCAAGAAGAAAAAGAATGACAGGTGCATAGATAAAAGTTATTTATCGGGACTTGTAGTTTCGGGCAGGGGGCATACAACATGCATTAGTCTTTATGACATAAATCAGAGAAAAAAACACGCTGGAAATGCCTTATGCATATTAGATTTGCCGTTTTAAACTCTTTCAAATAAACAACAATCGAGACATTCTAGAAAAAAATCTTAACGTTTTTCCCTCCACTCATAAGTAATTTGAAAAACTTAGTCGTAAGTGGCCACCACTTATGTCGAAAAAAAGAATGACTATTACTGTAATTGGTGGCCAACATTAAACGGAGGGAAAGACCCACTAATCTTGCTAAGTGAATGCCACCATTTAAATTGGAGGGAATGACTTTTCTAGAATGTCTCGATTGTTGGGTTCCATAACACCATACTTTGAGGGGACGTGGTATGTAATAGCCGTACGGATGAAATGTACCTATCAGATTAATTTGACCCACATTTCATGGGTTTATATGTTTCTTTGATGTGACATATTTAATTTCAGATCGATATTCTGCATCACCTGCACTTCCGTTGAGGACACAGGAACCTAGTAATCCCATTCCTGATACCAGAAGACCCCCAAGTGACATTGTTGAAAAACGACTATCTCAGGAACCTGAACTTCAATATGAACGAAGTTTTACTGATCAGGAAGAAACCCATATGGACATGGTGACAATTATGAAGCAATCGTCGTTTAAAAACGATTTTGAATGCCTTCGGACAAAACCGCCAAAATATTAAAGGATGGATGAAGTACTTAAGGTTTGATGTGGATGAGTGTGTGCATATGTATCGTTTGTGATGTGTGTGTGTGTGTGTGTGTGTGTGTGTGTGTGTGTGTGTGTGTGTGTGTGTGTGTGTGTGTGTGTGTGTGTGTGTGATGTGTGTGTGTGTGTGTGTGTGTGTGTGTGTGTGTGTGTGTGTTTGTGCGTGTGCCTGCGTGTGCGTGTGTCGTGTATGTTGTATGTGTGGGTGTGCGTGTGCCTGCGTGTGCGTGTGTCGTGTATGTTGTATGTGTGGGTGTACGTGTAAATATAAATATGTATATACATGTATATATAATATATTATATAGATATCTATCAATCTCTCACAATATATAGGTATGTATATATTACAGAATCCATATAGTTTACATAATTAGCTTCGGTAACGGAGTGTTGCATAAATCGTACAGAGGACAGAACTTCATCTTCGTCCCAGAAGGGGAGTATAATCAGAATGTCTTCAGTCCAAATATCAGTTCAGTGGCGTACTCAGGACTTTTCAAGAGGGGGGTGGGGGGCACAAAATAAATCTTGCTCGAATGATAACTTGGAGACTTTGGGGTGTCATCTCCAGAACATTGTTGAGGGTTGGTCATTTCTCCTTTTGACTTCGACCTATTGAACAACCTTCAGCCTTCTTTTATTATTTATTTTTTACTTTTATTTATTTTAACAATCAGCGGGGGAGGGGGGTGTCTATGGCCCCCTTTGCTCTTTGGATACACATTATTGTGTAATCAGGTAAGACACCGATTCCGTGTGTAAAATGAAACTAATGTCCATGGACTGAATTGTATTGCCATATTCAATTTTCAGTGTTATGTATTGCATTTTACACAAAAACTAGGAATGTGCAATAGAAAAACAAATATAAAATAGATTTAAATGATTTAATACGACCAGATACATTTTGTTGATGTATAAAATCGTGTAATGTGAAATTGTAGACAAGCTGATTACATACATATCTGTATTAAGTAAGCTTGTAATTCGCTCGAAGTTTCAGCATTATCTTTTAATTTTAGATACACTCCTTACATAAATTATACATAATTGACAGAACGACAAAATAAAGAACCAACTTATCCCAGTGTGTGGCAGTAATATCACGGAAAACATAAGAGTGCATTTAAAGACATGACTAAGTGACTTAATTCTATCAGCATAAATCTTTGTGAACTAGTCACATATCGTTTAATGTGCACTATCACTATGAGGCGTATGGATGCTTACAAATATACCTACATATGATTTTAAGGTAATCTACATAAATCTCTCCTGGAAATAGCTTCTAACAGCAGAGGAATATGTGAAATGTGTGAGCTTTCAACGCCTCCCAGTAATAAAGTAATAAACCCAATTGTAACTTAATTTGTAGTTTTCTAAAGTTTCTTTGTTTTGTTGAAGTGTCTGACAGGCGCCTTAAGAGGTAAATTGCTAATATTCAGTCAAACATTTCATTTGTGCTTTGAATTTGATGGCTTAATAATTTGCAGTCATCGCTTGCATTTAAGTCGCAATAGTCTTAGCTTCTTTGACGACCCCCACAATTGTTCGGAATAATGTATTAATACCTTCATGCTATTGAAGTAAAATCAGTTAACGCAATTTTGCACCACATGTGGAGATATGATTACCCTCCATCCTATAATGTTATCATATCAAATTAAATAGTGTACAAGCTGTAAACTGTTTCTTAATTTATCATATCGAGTTGATGATACTCATTTACCCTTGCTCTTTCAATCCATAATTTGGATTGTTTGTAGATCTTTATTTTTTTCTCCCTCTTTTCTTTTGTTTCGCAACATATCTATTTAATTTCATGACTTGTTTCATATCAAAAGCAGATTATGAGACTTACTAAGTTCAAGTATGCATTTGATTTAGGTTCCACCAGTTTTTTTATTTGCGTAATAGTATTTTATATAATAAATTGTGGAAATACATACTATGTTTACATATTTCTAACCGAACACTGATAAAATATATCATCTCATTAATGACTACACGAAGAAAGTATTCCTTGTTCATTATTATGTGATTTTACATATATTTGTATCTTTATTTTGATGATTGTATATACATTCATTTAGGATGTATTCTTTAACTGTACGTTACGCAAATGGAAAACAAATGTAACTCAACTCACTAATTGGTCAAAACATAATTTGTTAAGGTACTACAATCCTTGTATAAACAAATCTGTATCAGATATTTTCTACAATATTTCTGTGTATGAATGATCGTGTTGCGATTGGTGTGTTTTATAAGTGTTGTTGCATGAACATGAATGTCATGCTGTTTGCAAAACGATGATTTTAAAAACATTTTAATGGTATGAAGTCGTTTCAAATCATTTAGTGGTCTGGTATAATGGGGACGCCCGAGGGGGCAGCATGGTTGCATTCAGCAATAAGCGGTTGATTTCTGTCATGGTTGTATTGGATTGAAGCTACCATCTACATGATATCGATTATTTGCCTGCCGGTTGTTTTTAGATTATTTTTCCATCTATTTTCCTGCCGGTGTAACAGTAAGCCCCAGTTTTCAAGACGTTTTCACCTAGGAGCGACATATACTGTATAGCATGATGAACACGTATAATAATGAATCTGAGATATCAGAATCTAATCAAATTAAAACATTTGATATTATTTTCGTCCTGCTACAACAGCAACAAAAGAGCTAGTGTGTGTGTGTTCTTACAGAGCTATACATGTGTGACCACAGGAATACATTAATACATTAATACAGTAATACATTAGGTAGTAGTAGACACTTTGTATAGTTTACTATTTATTTATTTAAACAGTGTACATGTATCTCAAAAAAATTGTGCAAGTAAATACTGCCCTCTTTGGTAATTAGAAAATACTTGTGTAACATGATGCTTGTGTGGTATTTTTTTTATTTGTAGCTTTTGGAACAAACCAGGTACACCACAAAGAAATATATATCCACCGAAATATAGTCACTTACAAATCACATTAGTGTACCCCTGAAGACATTTTGTGGGTTTTGCTTAAGCGTAACTCTACTTACATAGACATTATTGTGGGGACCCAAAATTGAATAATACAGTTCTGTGAAATGTTCCCCCACACAGTAAATCAGATATTAACACAAACGCATCAATACCCCTCAAGTAAACCTGTGTAAGTACCTCTGTGTGTGTGTCTGTGTATGCACATGTGTGTGTGTGTGTGCGTGTATGTGTGTGTATGTGTTTGTGTGTGCATGTGTGTTGTGTTGTGTGTGCGTATGTGTGTGTGTATGTGTGTGTGTGTGTGTGTGTGTGTGTGTGTGTGTGTGTGTCTGTGTGTCTGTGTGTGTGTGTCTGTGTGTGTGTGTTTACGTGTGAAATATCTCCGCACCTCATCCTCTAAGTCCAGATCTGGAGAGGGCATTGCTTCTAAAGAGCTCTTTATTATAACATCCACGAAAAAAGGAAAAAGTGCTGGAGGTATCGTGTCTTTTGTAATGAGAATATATCTCTCGTGTGCAAATGCGTGAAAATGTCCACTTTTCAAGGAATGAATTCTAGAAAAGAATGAATTAATTCAATTCAATTCAATTCAATTCAATTCGTTTTATTTATTATTCATCACACTTTAAAAAATAACATTTAAATATTCAAAGATAAGGATTTACACAAACATATTACAAACACACAGTTATTCTAAAATGATAATTGTATAATAAAAAGGAAATCTAAGTAAAAGCAAATGCATGCTTGACAGAAAATAAGATTCCCTTAAATTAAGAGTGAGGTTGGAGTCAACGTGTTTTTCACTCATTTTTGAGGTGACTTTAGGGATAAATTGGGATATCTTGGTTCTGGTACCATTGTTTCTTGAATTGAGGACGTCTTCCAAGCTTGTTATTTCCCTTTAACATTAAGAGAAATCTTCTTTTAAGAATCCATCCACACTTCACCGACACAAAACCTGCAAATGAACTAAAAAAAACCCATTGACATCTACACATATTTTGTTCAGCCAAAGTTTTATTTGATATCATTTCAGGTTAACAGAAAATATAGACTTAAACAATGACATTTGGCAGAGAGAGAAACCTTAGACACCATAACCACAGGCCTATATACAGAAAAACAAACAAACCGAAAACCAAATTGATGAAAACATTTTCATACCTTTATAACAAATATGCAAACCAAGGTATACATCCTTGGAAAACATAATTTTCTCTTCTTTCGTTTAATACCAGTTACATACCTTGTTATTCATGCTTGACTGAATGTTTCAATATCAAAGATACCTGAATGGACTAACAGATGACTGCTTGAATTTCAAATTTGCTTGTGCAAGTGAATTTTTAATAGTGTCACTTCTGATTGTCTTTACTTAAGTCATGCAAAAATGACAAGCTATGTGACTGGTATCAAATGAAAGAAGATGAAATATGCCTTCCAATAAGTATACCTTACTTTACATATTTGATACTAAGATATGAAATTGTCTTCATCAATCTGGGTTTCGTTTTTTTCTTCTGGGATGCACTGTATAAAGTTCATTTCACCAACTATATCCTGAAATCTCAAAGGCATTGTTAAACAATGTTTCTGAAACAAAATCTGAGCTGCATGACATCACATACATACTACCATTGTCCCTACTGTGGCATTAAAATAAGGCCATAAAAAACTGCATTTCAAAAGCACCATTGAGTGCTTAAAGATAAGATTGAGTACTTGCAGAACAACATGATTTTAATATCAGTTGCTTTTAAACCTTCTGTGAACAGATGGTATTCTGAAAATGTCACTATAGAACAGGAGAGAGTAGTTGAAAACAGAATACTTTGTTTTTGACAATCCTCTCCATAAATCCCCTTTGCTGACAAAGTACTAATACAGAAAACAATATGCGGGACAATGTTAATAGTTGACATACACACTTTAGCAATGGAGGGGAACTTCAATGGAAAACTCATCTGTTCAAACTTGCCAATCTCTCAACTTTTTATTGAATATGAAGTGAATTAATCCCGCATTATGATGCAAATGTAATATACTTTCACCTGAAAACCAATGAAATGTGGAATTTTGACGAAAAATTTTCCATCATCAACCAGTACTGAGTATTCTCTTTAAAAATGTGAAATCTATGGGCAAAAGGTTTTACCTGCGCATTTTGTTCCCACATAGTCTGCACTGCCCCCATGATGAAATGGCATAACTGACATTTTGGTGTTTTGGAGATATTGAGCAAAATGTATTTTGTTCAACACGTAAAGCCCTATTCAGTGTCATTTTAACACGCGGATTATGAAACAAAGGGACACTTCTAATTGATATTTTGTTGTTCTGCATGTTTAACATGATGTACTGAGTCCCCTACATTATATAACTCAATTTTGAAAAAAAAAAATGTCAGTTATGCCCTTTTGTCAGTGGGGGGGGGGGGGGCAGTGCAGTGTTAAAATAAACCATCAGATCTGGTGGGCATTCATTACCACGGTGGTATTTATTCATGGATATCTCAATACTCACAGCATAAATTTCAAGACAGTCCAGTCTTGGCCGTTAATTTATCGATTTGAGCATTATTATGCAGCCAATACATAAAAGTATTACAGTTTTTAAATTGTGTACCCATAATTTTACAAAATGTCTTCAAAACTCAAGTTACTAGTGTGCAGTTTGCGAAATACAAAAGCATAAGATTGATAGATTGATATATAGATTATACTCTCATCTCTTTAAAGATAAATTCATTATACATGTACATATAATTTCAGTTAGATTTTTAAGTAAATGACACCTCAAGTTATGGTATAATTAATTTCAAACATATACATAGTATATAAGAATATACTCATATCTGTGTGATGAACACAGTACTCACAACACCCTTACTGATAGAGGTAATTTTATTGCTTTATTTCATTCAAAATGCTGTATGCTTTGTATCACATTTGATGGATTAAAATCTGGTAATTTAAATCATTTATCTAAATTGCAATTGAAATAAATGATTAAAAATTAATTTAATAAAAGCAAAGAAATTCCTAAGAAATTGGTTGTGTCACAAAAAAATAGAAAAAAAAAATACAAGAAACATATCCAAGATTTATTTTTTTTTCCCATTTTGTGTGTGTGTGTACAAAATTGAAAAACCAAAGATTTAAGTTGTTGAATAATAGATTGATTCATATTCTATTAAATCAATCACTTTTCATGCTTATGGGGGCAAAAGTTGGGTTGACTATTCAAAAAATGACTGAAATCATTAAAGCTGATTGAAACTAAATAAATTCTGATTTTTTTTAATTACCCTTTCCAATTTTTTTTTAAAACTCACCAACCTCCCATTGTAATCATCTAGTTCAATAGAATGAAAGGTAAGATTACATTAATTCACCAATTCCCCACTATCACTAAATTATTTTTTTCATATCATGTTGATATAACAAAAAAAATAACAGCTGCTTGAATTGCACATGATATTCATGAGAATCACTATGCACTTTACATAATTGTGTTAATCAAGTACCATAAATTACAAGTAACAATTTGAATGTAATACCAATTAATATAGCAATAAAATCAACTAGACAAAATGACAACAAAATTTAATCAAAAGGGACCTCCAGACAATTGTTACAATTTTATTTATAACAGTTCAGTAGTAATAATGGTGAGTGCAAATTTAGGGAAATTCCTGTGGTTTTGGAGCACGAAAATCAATACTCTGAAAAGTAAAACAGAATACATCGAAGATGATGACATCACAAGTTCCAGTTATGTGGTGATGAACTGCCACCACTTGCTCAAGTTCCCACATGTAAACGTTACACTTACTTTTCATCTTTTCATTCTACTTCCTTGAGCAACTAACGTACCCATTCTAATGAGCAGTTGCTATGTCACATTCCTTGTTCAATGTAATTTCTTGAGGATTTTCAGAGCATTGATTCGTATTTAATTATCTGATCACTACAAATTTGTTCAACTCCATAACCAAGGTACTCAATATGTGAACTTTAAGATGTGAAAATCTGCCAATCGTCTGATAAGTCTCCTTTTATACATACTACAAACTATAATGATGATCACCAAATCTATGACTAGTCAACCACTACAATATAGGCCATTTAATGGCATCTCATATTTTATTCCTTTAAAGCAAAAACAAAGGTTGTTCTAAACAATATGAGAGCTTGCTTGACATGTAGCAAATAGAAATGTATGCTAGCTAGACCCCATGTATTGAAAAGCATTCATTATAAGATTTACAGAATAGTTCGTTACTAGGCAATTAAGCAACAAATTCAATAAATTTGAATACATGAGTAAAACATTCTATTGAAGCGCAAATTTTGGAAGGCACTTTACAAAGTAAACTCGAACAATTACATGTACTAAGCATGACTTTTAAAGTCACTCAAATAGTTTATTCATACACAAACACCTTTGACAGCATTAACACATACTAATGATGTCTCAGATCATATCACTCCACTTATTGCACCATTCTTAGCAAATAAGTAACAAATGCAAAGCCTTTAATTATTAAACTATTGTTTATTATAAGTACCCGGTAACCAATGGCCTTTAAATTTATGTTCATATTTTTGGTTGTATTTCAGTCTTAGCAGACATAATTGCTAGTTGCTGTACATTTTTTAGAATAAGACTGACTTTTATTCAAACGTACCATTAAATACTTCCTCCAATCAGCAATCACTGCTTTTATATGGTTTCTAGCTGCATTTGTACGTACATAACTTTTGACTTTGATTATATGTGCATATATGCTCTGAGAGCACAAAAAAAAACTTCAGCAAGTCTCTTTTTTATTATAAAATTCTGACCATCAAATATCTCTTTTCCAATTAACTTCTGATATTATATCAACAAACTCTTTTTCATGATAATCATTTTGTAAATGTTATGTGTTTAATGTGATCAATTTGCTATGAGTAAATGACCTGAACTCTGTATTTCAGAACATATATCCTAGGCTATATGTTATCTTTTATTTGATTTTTTCTTTTAAATAAAAGGATTAAAGATAATGCATAATACCTCCTAAATCAGAAACTTATCACAATACATGTATCCAATTACTTGCAATTCTTATGGTGTTATGTCAGACACACACCAGTCAAAATTCATCTATAATTTTTTTTTTGATATCCTATATCCACAGTTTGGTATTTCAGTATATTCCTGTTCATGTTTTATCACAAGATGAAACATCAGACATTTGACGCACCACGCCATACCCCGGACGAAGCAACAGGGTACCGCATTGTGCAGCGCCCTCTTGTGTTAAAAATATATTTTCTTCAGTTATGATCGCTGAAATCAGTGGTAATGATGCCAGAGGCTGTGCAAAGTGCACAACAAAAAGGCATAACTTACGAAAAATGGGCGTAAAATGAAGCTAAATGTGTTATTTTCACCCTATGTACATTAACTTTTACATAATTTTGTAACCCAGGGTACAGTGCTGAAAATAAATAAATAATTCAACAAAAATGGCGGATTTCTACTTGGTACCCGGAGAGTACAAATACTGCGTCATTTCTCCATCACTGCAAACAGTAAGCCAATATACAAAAAACAAGCAAAGGACTTAGCTTAAATATATCACTTTTCAAGCATACTTGTCGTGCATTTTTTTTTTTTTTTTGAAGTTCCTTCTCATCATATACACTGGGACCAGAAACTTCAATCAAGTCTATTCATATATGATGCAGTATTTGGGTACCCTGGAGGTACCAACTAGGAATCCGCATTTTGTTGAATTATTTATTTATTTTTTTTAGCACTGTACCCTGGGTTACAAAATATGAAAAAGTTAGTAATAAGGGTGAAAAATAACAAATTTAGCTTCATTTTTTACCCCATTTTTCGTAAGTTTATGCCTTTTTGTTGTGCACTTGCATAGCCTACTACTCATGACCACTGATTTCAGCGATCATAAACTGAAGAAATACATTTTTTAACACAAGAGGGCGTTGCGCACAACGTGGCACCCCGGGGTACGACGTACCCGCGGGTTATGGCGTGCGTGCATCATATATTGTACAGATTACAAATAATGTCATCATAGTAACAAAGGCAAACTAATATAAAACAAGACAATAAGGCCTAAAAAAAAAATTGTTGCATTGGAGTAACAGCTCACTGAAAAATAGGGTAGGTAGGGCAGTGTTTTTTTTTTTATGGGCCACTATCAGTGCCCAATGCCTTCACTTTATGAACTATAAGCCTACAATCGGCCAATTCGGAAGCAATAGTTCATCAATGACATCATTCAAGCCAAAGTTGAGAAGGACACAGAAAATGATTTTTGGTCCAAGTGTGCCCGTTACCTTTACTGCATAAGACGCCATGTTGAGGTAAACAGCTCGATCATCACTAGCTACATGTAGTTAGCGCAGCTAGAGGCTCCATATAGAAGCGCATGAAGTGTGTTGTACGCGCGCATACGGCATGAAAATCGCTGTTCTGTCCGCAACACTCCCGGGTTTTCAATTCGATAGCAAAGTCAGCATGATATGCGATATCGATATTATCGATTGCAATACAAAGAAAATAAAAAGTAGGGTCGGGGATATTTTTAGGGTCGGGCGGGTTACGCGAATACAATTTTTTTTTTAGGCCTAACATCAACATACACAAGTATATACCCTGTACCATGTCTTTCCACAAACAGTGGCAGAGTAGGAGGGAAGGAGCACATGCTCTTTTTTGCCCTATGGCAAAAAAACAAACAAAAAACAAATGAATTATTGACTGCTTTGCAGTACAACGCAAAATAATTTCATAAACTAGGGAATTTATGTCAACTCACACAAACAATGATACAAATGTGCTTTCCTAAAAACAGCCAGATTTGAAATGAACTGCATAACAACACCTGCAACTCAAAGTACTGCCATGACATCAAAATACAAATGATCACGCTAGAAATAAAATTTGAAATACATGTAAAAATGGAAAAAAAATCAAGGTGTAACGCAGGGGTTCTCAATTAGCAGCACGTGCCCCACTTTTGGCACATCGGGCCTTCCAAAGTGGCGCATGTGACAAAATAATTAAGTGTGCAATTAGTTTGAATTTGTATTTTGGTACTTTACATGAATAAGAGCTATTCTAGGCTACTTAAAAGGCCTCATATCCGATCCCCACCAGGGGCCTGTAAGTGGGTCCCTGGACCCCACACTGGGAGGCTCCGCATGTTAGATAGTGGTGCAATACAAATTCTCAATAAGAAATATGACACTTCAACAATAATAATTCAGAACCCCTGGTGTAACATTTTAATAGTTTCGGGGGGGGGGGGGTGTCATGGATAAAAGTTTAACTCGGGTTATTGTGGCAATAATTTGGCAGCTCTGAAATTCAAGTGAGGTAAAGTACAGATTTGCCATTTTTTTAAACAATATTGTAGAATTTGCATGGAATAAGTATACATTTTCCCACAATGTGTGGGTTTTATCATCAGTAGCCCATCAGGCGACCAAATTTACCATTTCCTTTTCTGGTAGCACAACATGACTTTTTGATAACTTCAGGCTACATGACAACTGCTAATTTTGAACCCTGCATACAGAATCAAGTTGTTGCATGTGAATTTTGTGTTGTCAATCCCCCATTCCAGTGTTGTGATAGAAATATTTTTTTTAATACAACTATGTATTACTTAAAAAAATAATAAATACACCCTGTACATTATTCAAAGACTGCATGTATATGCTAACCATTCCAATCCATATTTGTGTGAGTTTGCTTCAGTATGGCGTATTTGTAAAAAGTTTATCTCTGCCCATTTTTATTGAAATTTCATTCACGTTTATCAGGAGTGAAAATTTTTGCGGTTGTTTAGTTGCAAAAATTGTGAAAATATAACCACCATGACATATATGGTGCATACAGTATGTGTTTCACTTGGTCTGTTGCTCTCAGCTGAATGAGATACAGACATTGTGAAAATGATGCAAAATGAAAGACTTTTAGTTTGCTACTTACGATTTAACATGTTTCACAATGGTGATGTGACTGTCGCTTATACTGTACTGCCACCACAAATCGCACTAGAAATGTGGCTGTAAGACTTTCAGTTTGCTAACCTATGACTCCACATATTTTGCAACGGTGGTGTGGTTGTCGCATATACTGTACTACTGCCACAAAACGTAATGGAAATATGGTTGCAAGACTTTCAGATCACTAACCTATGACTCAACATATTTCATGACAGCGATGTGACTGCCACTTAACTGTACTGCCGCCACAAAACGTAATGGAAATGTGGCTGTGAGACTTTCAGTTTGCTAACCTATGACTCTACATATTTTGCGACGGTGATGTGGCTATCGCGTATACTGTAGCGCCGCCATAAAACCACCTGGAGTAAACCGACGACCATCGGAATGCAGCAAGCGACCCAGAACATCGTGGTCCGTAGTTCCAGCGTGCCCTCGGACGACAGCTTCTCGTCGTGGATGTCTTGATAGCCATATTTATTGAGCACCGAGAGTACCATCATGGGCGCCAGGGACTGGGCCGGTTTGGTGAAGAGGGCATTGTAACCAAACACGGAGGATGACAGTGGACTCCTGCATGTGAAGTAAAGTTTCATTTTATTATATCAGATTTTTGGTATTTTTATAATTTTTTCCTCAAACAATGAACTGAAATATTGCCCCATAAGTAGGAAACGGGGCTGACTTCATAAATATTTCTCAATCCATCATCTAAAACACTTGTAACCTCTGATTTTTTAAATATTTTTTTTTGTGGGGGGGGGGGACGAGTTTCATCACTTGTTCTATTACATGACCAATTTCTTACATCTTTATATTTTAGTTGAAATTAAATCATTGATCCCCCATATAAGTGATCTAAATCACTTGATTTAAAACATACCAACACTCTCAAGCATCAACATATACTGTTTACATTGACTTTTTTCACTAGAAGTTCTAGAAGGCATTCTGTATTTTTAACAGTCACAGCTAAAAAGAGAGAAGGCCTGATAAACCAAGGTCCGACAGAATGAAGATGGCAGCCATCGCTTGTACATCAAACATTTTCCAAAAGTTATTTCAATAGAGAGCAGAAATGATGACGTCAGACTGGTTCAGAAATATGTGGGGACAATACCCAAACAATAACTCAGTGCCACTGCAGCTCTCATATTGGTAGAAACACGTGCTATACCTGGTTCTGCAATTGTCCACACATATTTCTGAACCAGTCATACTGCAGTACTCTATTAACAAAGAAAGGGAGAGCTAGGTGCTCTATCTACAATCAAGCGCATTAAACTGCTAATCATGTTTTCATGCTTTCTTGACACATGTTTGCCATGTTACACATTTTCCAAAACATTGCTATTTTCCAGATCGGTAAAAATTTATTACAGCATGTTTTCTGAGAAAAAAACAGCAATAAACCAAGAGGGTTCTAAGTTCTAACACTTATTTGTTTGAATATTCATATCTCTGCAATGGCTCAACCAAATTTGCACAAAAATTCACAGCTGAATTTCTATAAATGTCTTGCATTTACTTAATCCAGATTAGTGCTGAGGAAACTTCTCCTTCAATGTGCTATTACAGTGGCAGGTACAGTGAAACCTGTCTATAATGACCATCAAAGGGAAACAAAAAATGTGGCCTTTATAGTTAGGTGGCTGCAATCTAGGTAGGTTTTTAAACACATTTGGGTCTCCAGGGAAATCACTTCAGTGGCTACTACACACAGGTTGGTTGCTATAGAAGGTGGCCGCTTCAAAGGTTTGATTGTACTCACGCTCGCTGGTGCCTCTCTTGATCAGCATCAATAATGTCTGACAGGGGGAGATTGAAGAAGCTAAAAATGGCATCGGGCAGACTCCTACACAAGACAAAAGAAGATGATGTTATCTTAAACAGGACAATTTGGTCCACTTATATGAAGTCCCTTATTTGCTTCAAAGCAATAATGGCTTTTCTTTTTCTTTTTCTTGGGGGGGGGGGGGATATTGCAATACAAAATTGCTTTTCCTAATACAGTACTTATTTCCATGTATTCTTGTTACATAAACATGCAGATGAAGCTGTAAATGCCTTTTAAAGGTATTGGCTAACATTTACCACAGTTAAAAATATCTGAGCCACATGATTACCCATGCTACCAGTGTCTTTGATGAGGTCTAAAAATGAAGCCCTGAAAAACTTGTATTTCAAAATGATTATTTAGTGCTTTAAAAAAGTGAAAATCGTAAGTTGACCAGATTCACTTGCCCATTTCCTCCCTTAGACTTACTGTGTATACACCTAGGCGATTAAAACTCACCCCAAGTTTTAATTGTTTATTCATGCATAACTTGCCATTGGCAGTGTAACTTTCCAAACCTTTGTATTCTAGGGTGTTTATTTGTCCATTTGAACACTACTGTGTAGCTCAGATATCAAAGTTTGACAATTTTTTAAATTGAAGCTCCACAATGTTAGCCTATCACTTTAATAGTCATGAATATACCAACATTGATCTTTGAGGTTAGCATTTAGCATTTGACCTTCAGTTTGACCACCAGTGTCCCCCTTGCAAGTAAACTACATTTACTTTCTTAATGAATGAATGACGGACGGATGCCATTTGAATGCCTTTGTCTAGTCCCCACCTTTATTGGAAAAGGCAAAAATAGGCAATTCCATACTAATTTATATATCTTATACATTTCAGTTTCCTGACCATACTCTAAAAACATGAAGATTTGTTTTATGGTTCTTCTCCAGTAATATGGGAAGGTATTATGAACAAGTACCGGTAGTGAGTGAATTCATACGTTTGACTGAAATAGAGGCAATAAAAATGATTTATGATGTTATACCATATGTATGCAGAGATGACCCATATTTTCCTTCTCTTTCATTACAAGGTGATAAATGACTCCAGACATATTCTGTATCCTGTATGCCTTCTGCTACATGTAATACAGTAACATGAACATAAAACAATGATCATTTATCATTTCCTTTAATACACAGCAGATTGAAAAATGCTGTGGTAAATGTGCCATTTTTTTTTTTACTTTAATCATTAAACTACTTTACAGAATATACAACTGTACCACCTTATCAGTACACAAATCATTCTTGTATAACATGCCCAATACTCAGCTTACAAAAATAGAGTTTGCAAGAGGCGGCTGCTCACATTGCAACCCTCTCTAAGAAACATACTGGTAGTCATAAATCACTCCATTGGCTGTCTGTAAAACAATGAATCACATTTAAAACATCTAATACTGCTTTCTCATTGCATGCAAAGCTCTGCTCCTTGAATCCATAAAAGCTGGGTTCCAAGCATTCCATATAAACAGAATTCCCTGATGGAAGTTGTGTTCATTCCAGGATCATCATTTTGACTTATTGCTTTGCCTATTTCTTTCTCACCTCATGTCCATACAATGAACACAAGGTGAGAAAGTCACACCACTGGACAAACAAAATTCCCATATTTTTCCTTGATTTTCAGGTTGACTGGGGTTCCTTTTCTTACATGCTGGTCCATTGCTCTTTTAACATTAAAAATCTTCTTCCATCAAAAGCAGCTTAAAAAACCGTTTGCTTAATGATTTTTTTCTATTCTTTTACTCTGTATTGCTTGAGCGTCAGCCATTCCGCATAAGTGTCACTCGAGTCACGCATGTTGTATGTCAAACAAGTCACAAGCCAGGATATAGATAAAAAACCACAAAAATAGTGAAGCTGATTGCTTTACTTGATCACATAAAGCAATCATCTATACTCTGGGTTGTAACTCGTGACATACAGCATGCGTGACTTGCGTGACAGGCAGTGGCTGACATGTGGTTCTAAGACTACTTTTCTAAATGGACTACACCCTGGGGCGACTCCTACCTGACAAGTCCCCGGCCATAAGGACAATACCCACTGAGGACCACTCCCCCAAAGGACAACTTCCCTGGAGGTCGGCTTCCCCAAGGACAATACCCCCCGGAGGACGGCTCCCCCACAGGACAACTCCCCCAGAGAAATTAAACATTGTTCCAGTTAAAAAATCTGAGTTGTCCTGGGGAGAGTAGTCCTTCGGGGTACTGTCCTCCAGGGAAGTTGTCCTTGGAGGTTGTCAGCGTAGAGTCATCCCGGAGAATGTGCTGACACAATTACAAGATTATAAGATGTATTGTTATTATTATTATTATTATTATTTATTACCTGTCAAATAGGAAGAACAAGACCAGAATGTGAGTGTGATTGGCCCCAATCAGTAACATGACGAAAGCTGACAGAATCTTGTAGTAGATGGACCACAGGACAACTTGGTAGTACCCATACCTGGAGACGAATATACTCAGAAAGAGGACCAGCAACTGAGAAAAGAAAAAAAATTTCATATAAATATGTAAATAGTCAACACACTACCTTCACATACATATTTTCCTTATTTTAAAATTCACCTCATTTAACCCTTAATGTCTTTGTTCATGTTTATGCACTTTCAACTTGTAGACTCATAGAAACTAATCAATCAAGCTGTAATCGTCTTCATCCTCTCTAATCCTTCTAATCCTTATGGTGAGGGATTATCTATAATTGTATCAAGTGTAACAGAGAAGTTGCAGTACAAATATTTTGACCGATGTAAGATAGTACAATAATGTAACAGAATGAATCAATTGTCAAGGTAACAATTTGGTACTTGGGCACTAGTATGCATGACATGTAGACAGTTAATAAAGAACTAGAGTAATTCGCATGTGGTGTAGTCATTGGTACAGTGTATGTCTCCAGACTCTCCACCTTTAATCCCCATTTCTCTACCCATCATACTCATTATAACTTCACCTGAACATGCACTACCCTTTTTGTATCCCTCTTAGGGCTTTGCCTATGCCATGCAATCCATATTATGAGCTCTAATTCAGTTTACATTTGCAGAAATATCTCAATACTTCTTACTAACCTTTTTTTACAAACCACACCATCATTAGACACTAATATGCCTTTATATGGCAATTAGTGCAAAATTCATTGACTTTGACCCTTGACCATCTTGATCATGCTCTTGACAGCACAGTTCCACAAAATACCTAAGCCTTAAGGGTCATGAAGTAATCCCTACACATACTACAATATTTCCATCCATTCCACACACTACTATTGTGAAAATGTACCAAGTTTAAATAAGAGAAATTCTGATTACACAAATCAGAAGACAAATTTACAAGCATACCTGTGGCAAGATGAAGGCAGAACCAAAGAGGGCTTTCCTAAGAACAAGTGAGAGATCCGACTCCGGGATGAGTTGCGTCACAAACGTGGCTAAAAAGTTGGCCCCATACTCCATGTGAAATAACTGACAAAAATTGGTGAATACAAAGATCAGGAAATCTCTGTTGAATATGATTTGTTTGAACTGACCAAACGGTAAGGACAGTGAAGCGGGTGGTTGCGAATGGCCAATAGACTTGACGTCCATACTGAGTTGACCCCCGGAAGTATTTGTAGATGATTTGACCTCGAGAGTAGAGGGCAACAGTTCAAATCGCGTTCGAACGTGACTTCCGGTGTAGTGCATGGCAGCCCAGCTGATGAAGGCAACCACTACGCACCACAACTGGAATGCGTGGAAATTCTTTAAGTTGTCCGAGACAAATTCCGCGATGAGCACGGACGTGGATCCCAGAATGGATGCCACTTGCGAATACTTGGTGAGTCGTAAGCGATCCTCATGTTTGGTCGATATTTCGGCGTAAAGTGCACATTGCGAGAGGAGGACGAACGTGAAGAGGGCATCGTAGCAGCACAGTGAAACCATGAGGTGTACACCGATAGTCCATTCATACGCCTCGTAGCTCTTCCATGGAAACCATGGTAGAAGGAAGCAAATGGCAAACAGGGGAGCCCCGTACATTATGGAGTGCCGACGGGAACGAAATGCCTTGATGCTGGAGTTATCCTGCCAGTAGGCAAACAGCGGATCATTGACGGCGTTCCAAATCATGTAAAAAGTCTGGGCCACGTGAAACCAGGGCTCGGATATCTTGTACCGGTCTGTGAAGAGTTTGACGTAATAGAAGCGGAAGATGGAACCCATCAGAACAGCTCCAAACGAAGTCATGGAATACGCAAATGCGTTTCTGTCAACAAACTGCCTCATCTTGAGTTGCCAATGGTTTAATTACAATCCAGTGGAAGATATGTCAATTATCCTGCAAACAAAAGAGAAATACAGATGGGATTAACTGTCAATGGAACTACTTCACGTCAAATCATTTGATGCTGACTTATATTTCAGCTGTTTCCTACAAATCAGTAAAAAGCTTTATGAAAAAAATCTAATAAATATGTAGTCGTACTAATACTACCTCCTATGTGATAACATATCAGCTAAGAGGTAGCTAAATCGGGGTAGATGAAATACATGTGTAAATTATCACTAATTTACCAAAACATGCAACAACTAATTATACAGCTCAGATCTTGATTCTTTGGGAATGAAGTGATTTATGTTAAAGCCATCTGATTGAGTCTAATTGTTCATTGCAAAGTTGATTTATTGACATTTTTATGCCACCAAATTTGAGTGATCATCTTTACATGACTTTTGGTTAGCTGACAGCTCAAGCTCAATGTGTTTCATATACAGCTTTGTATGTAGCTTGTAGATTCTATTTTCAATCATCTTTAATGATCAGAGTAGAAAAAATTAAGTACACCGATCTGGCCATAAATAAATCTGATTAATTACTAACTAGAACTGGGAAGTCAAACAGATTTTCTACTACATTTTACACTAGAGTGATGAGGTCTTATGCCATGATCTAAATAGTATTTTTACCACTTTTGCCATTTTGGGGATGGCGTTGGCATGCAAACCAATTGGGCTGTGTACGTTTGCACAGCAGCAGAATCAGCTCACGCACGCAAGGCAAACACGCATTCACGCCAATGCAGAAAAAATTAGCCCCTTATTTCTGCTAACATTGCAACTGTGTTTGAATAAAATCGTAACTAACATTATCTAGGTATAGTAAGAACATAAAATATGAAAGAAATTACTTATCCCTATCTCCAAAACCCCGATTTTTCGGGGGGTTTTTCCACGGCGTTCCTCGTTGTCTTGGTGAAGGTATCAAAATTTTTTTACCTCTATGCTGCACCCATCATCGATGTTCATTGGCACACATACGGCGTAGCCACAATATTTGACTGGGGATCAGCGAATGAAAATTGCCACCAGCTTTTCCAATCATCTGACTACTATTTTTCTTTCGAAATCACAAATCTTTTGTAATAAAAATTATTTGTAACATAATTTTCAGTAGAAATATTAATTTACATGGAAATATAATTTTCAAATGTAAAATTAGTCTTTTACTAACAAAAAATACAATTAAAATAAAATGTTTTGACACTATGAATCTGTGTATCAAATCGTCTAGTCTTTGTTTCAGACTAAAATAG
>JZLH01S0086989.1:17848-29114 GCA_001188425.1 Eucidaris tribuloides | reverse complement strand
GTAAAGTTGTAAAATGTGCCAAATGTAGAAATAATGAGACTTCATAGATTTACATTCATTTTTAAGAGTTAAACGATAAAAATTTTTGTTTTGTGATGATTATATCAAAATTATTTTTTCCCCAATTTTGTACAATAGTGATGACTTTTGGTGCATCAGACACCCCTCATTGTCCATCAGTTTTCTTGACCCTGGCCTCAAAGTGTCCCAGTTGTTCACATATGAATCTATAGTGGGCAGGTGTTTTGACACTTCCCTCCCCAGATCATGTATACCCCTCCCACCCCCGACTCCCGAAAGTGTAGTTATTGGCTTATGCTTTTGTTTTTGTTTAGTCGCACTTGAAATTTGTATTAGCACTGTGAATGTGTCACAGTGGTTTAACATGTTGACATTTGTGTGGTTTGGTAATATAATTTAAGCTGTGTATGTAAGGGCAGCACCTAAATAGATTTTTATAAAGTTGCGGAGCCCTTCTGTTTTGGGGTTGTCTGTCCGTTACCGGTTCTTGTTACTGCAATAAGTTAAGAACAGCTAATCGGATTTTGATGTAATTAGGTCCAAGTATGTACTATGAGGCAACAAAGAACTGATTAGATTTTGAAATTGAAAGGTCACAGGGCCTAAAACATGTCTGATTTGGGCTAAATACCACGATAATGTAAGAATGGCTGAGTGGATTATGATGTATGTATGTTTGTAAGTATGTATTTTGAGGCACCAATGAACTGAATAGATTTTGGAGTTGAAAGGTCAAAGGTCAAGAGGCCTTATACATGTCTGATTGGGGTTTATTACTACAATAACTTAAGAACGGGTGGTTGGATTTTGTAACATGGTTTAAGTATGATAAGGCACCAATGAACTGTTAAGATTTTTGGAGTTGAAATGTCAGTAGTCATCATGAGGCCCCATACTAGGTGTCTGTACCGCAAATAACATAAGAACTTGCTTATCAGATTTTAAAGTGATAGGCTAACATTGTGGGCTTCAATTTAAAAAATTTGCTCAAACTTTGATATCTGAGCCTACATCGAGTAGTCTTCAAATGGACAAATAAACACCATAGAATACAAACAATGGCAAGTTATAAATGAATAAATAATAAAACCCGGGGCGAGTTTTATTAACCTAGGTGTACACACAGTACGTCTATGGGAGGAAATGGGCAAGTGAATCTGGTCAACTTACGATTTTCACTTTTTTAAAGCACTAAATAATCATTTTGAAATACAATTTTTTCAGGGCTTCATTTTTAGACCTCATCAAAGACACTGGTAGCATGGGGAATCATGCGGCTCAGATTTTTTTAACTGTGGTAAATGTTAGCCAATACCTTTAATGTAACTTGAGTGAAGTACAGTAAGTCGAATCACTGGGGACCACACAAATCACATCGACTTAGATGATATTCAAGTTACGGTTTTGTATACAATTCTATGTTCGAGATGAAGGAAACATGCATAAGGAATTGGAGGCTGTCAAAACTGTACCAATGGTACCGGGGGGGGGGGGGGGATGGAGAAAGGCAGAGAGGGAATGGAAATTTATGACATCTTTAAGGTCATGCTGACAGGCAATGATCAAAAGGTCAACCCATTATTACCATCAAGAATGACAGTTATGGCCACTTCGACCTAGGCGAATGATATAACACATGTTTGCTCCTTTTGGGACTTGAAAATAAATCGACTTACAAGAAAAACTTCCCATTGAAAAAGCACAGAGCAAATTGGGACTGTCAAAAATATCCGACATAGGTGATAAATCGACTTGTGCAACGGCGAGTTATGCGGAGTCGTCTGTATATGTGTGTATATGTGATAAAGCACTGGTGAACTGATGAGATTTTGCAGTTGAAAGGTCAAAGGTCACGTGGCCCTAAACATGTCTGAATTGGGCGTGTTACCAGAACTTAAGAATGGGTGATCATATGTTGATGTAATTTGGGTCAAGTATGGTCCGTGAGGCTACAGTAAGCTGATTCGATGTAGAAGTTGAAAAGTCAAAGGTCACGAGGCCTCATACTTGCCCAGATTGGACTCATTGTCATGCTAATGTAAAAATGGCTTATTGGATTTAATGTAACTTGGGAAAAGTATGTCATAGGAGGTATTGATGAACTAATTAGAGTTGGGAGGTGAAGGGTCAGAGGTCACAAGGGCTTATACATATTGAATTTGGTTTCGCTACCATGGTAGCTTTAGGCTTTTCAATTCAAATCAAAGTGGATGGGAGTGCGGACTGTGGAGGCATGCTCATCGACTGCGCGCAGTCGAACTGCTCTAGTTTTCTCTGCATTTTTGTCAAATTAATTATAGATTTATGGTACAGTATATTATATGATTGTTCCTCGGCGGTGGACCGGTAATATTATACAACAAAAAAGTTTATAATGACATCATTGTTCATACTCCATTGTCACAAAGGCTTTTTAAGGATTTATTTATCATTAATATTTTTTGTTTTTGTGAAAACCTTGTAATTACTGTTCATTTCCTCCTGTGTATGTATTTGTTGTGAATAAGACTTCCGTGTTTTAGATTACAACATTTCTGTCCTGTTTGTCTACATGAATTTTTGGAGTCCTGGCGTAGTGTTGAAGGTGTGTGTGTGTGTGTGTGTGTGTGTGTGTGTGTGTGTGTGTGTGTGTGTGTGTGTGTGTGTGTGTGTGTGTGTGTGTGTGTGTGTGTGTGTGTGTGTGTGTGTGTGTGTGTGTGTGTGTGTGTGTGTGTGTGTGTGTGTGTGTGTGTGTGTGTGTGTGTGTGTGTGTGTGTGTGTGTGTGTGTGTGTGTGTGTGTGTGTGTGTGTGTGTGTGTGTGTGTGTGTGTGTGTGTGTGTGTGTATGTGTGTGTGTGTGTGTGTGTGTGCGTGTGCATGTTTGTGTGTGTGTGTGTGTATTTGTGTATGTGCGCATGTGCTTGTATTCTGACACGTTTCGAGTATTTGTATGTTTGCAGTCGTCCACAAACACACAAATTGAGGAAACACATCATTACAGGCTCCTCACAAAGGAAAGTTAATTAGTGCAAAATATTGAGGATTTTCATGTATGTTTGGTATAAACATACCCTTTATACAGAAATTTCAACAATTTCGCACATTATTTTGAGGAGCTCCGAAAATGACCAGCAAAATTTCAAGACGCCAATACAAGTATTGCATTTTAAACTAGATCTGTGCTCAGAGAGCTCAAGTACTTCACCAAAGTTACCATTCCCTCCCTCACATTTAATATCTTCAATTGTTGAGGTCAAGGTCAAGTGAGATGCGTCACTTCATTAGCTACAATACAAGCCAAATTTGGGTTTATATGATTATAATTTTGGTCGGGAGCTGGCTGTAAACTGATAGGATTTAGTCGTGGAAAAAAATGGCATTGAAAATTTATTCCCGTCATGCTAGAGCTATATAATGCATATAGCTGTAAAACTATTTGTCTGTTATTAGGTGTGACCTTGGTGATTTGGTATTTACTACAATTTATTTTCAAAAGAGACATATAACAGCGGGAGTGATAAAAAATTAACATATTTTCAATCTCTCCTGTTGTTAAAGGTTTTCTTACAATCAGGGTATATAAGGTATTGCTGCAGGAACTCCAACTTTCCCGCTTTTAGACGAATTTTCCAAAATCTCACTCTCCACCCTTAAAGATGAATTTTCCCCATCTCTATGATTTTCCCTCGCTTTGTATTATATTAGTTGGATATAACATGCTCCCTAAATAAGCCGTGAGCTTTTGGGGGCACTTAACCCTAAAAAGGCTGGGGGCGGAATCCGGCCCCCCCCCCCCGACAAAATGTCTGCGACGCGCAAAGCAGTTGCCACGGCGTTTCATGACTTTATTCTCTCGAATGTCACGCATCTTTTGAGACCAAATTTGCGACGTCCGGGTACGCGGTTCCCAAGTTACGTAACATTTTGTACTTGCATGTCACCCCCAGAATCGCTCAAAAACGTGATTTTGTGTACATTTCCAATACAAATTGTGTTTCCAGCCAAAATTCATAAATGTATGATTATTTTTACTTTTATTGGTTGAAATTAATTAATTTTGTGCTGTTTATGACCGCAAAAGTGTCCCCGACAAATTTCATTAAAAAAAAAGAATAGAAAACAAAAGGTTGAAAAAACAAAGAAATGCATAAGAAATTTGAGAAAAAAAAACCAATAAAATACATAGGAAATCAATTTTGATTCCGGATTTTTTTCAAGTAAACTTGTTAAGAATGCTAAAAAGAATGTCCAGACACAAAAATTAGCAGTGTTGGAGCTTTAATTAGCTGATTTATAACTAATTATGATTTTACCATAAATTAGCAATAATTGATATGAAATTAATTCCCTAGTAATTAACTGATACAGTCTTGTAGATTACGTGATGGCTAACGTGACGTGCCGATTTTCGCGCAGCGATCGCGCGATCGACGCCGAGATCTCGGGGGGGCGTGCCTCAGTCTCTGGAGTGCGGAATCCGCCCCCTGCCCCCCCCCCCCCCCCAGATTATAGCATAGCCAAAAAAGCCCAGCCTGATTAGGGTTAAGGAAGCCCTGGATTCCGGCCACTCCAGTGAAACCCTCAGTGGAGATTGTAAACAAATACTCTTCAACATTACTTAGTTTACGCCCGTGAAACTACAATTAATTGTTAAAGGTATTGGCTAACATTTACCACAGTTAAAAAAATCTGAGCCACATGATTCCCCATGTTACCAGTGTCTTTGATGAGGTCTAAAAATGAAGCCCTGGAAAAATTGTATTTCAAAATGATTACAGTATTTAGTGCATTAAAAAAGTGAAAATCGTAAGTTGACCATTCACTTGTCCATTTCCTCCCATAGACTAACTGTGTGTACACCTAGGCTATCAAAACTCGCCCCGAGTTTTAATTGTTTATTCATGCATAACTTGCCATTGGCAGTGCAACTTTCCAAACTTTTGTATTCTAGGGTGTTTATTTGTCCATTTGAACACTACTATGTAGCTAAGATATCAAAGAGAAATGACTTAGCAGCTATTTAGGAATATAAAAATATGACAAAGATATAGCCTAATGTATGTAGGGAGGGCAAAAAATAATATCGAGATTCTGAACAGTGCAAAGTTTTCCGAGTTTTTTTTTTTTCAAAGTTCTTTGATTTTTATTTTGAATATTAGGTTTATTGAATTGTACGTAATATAAAGTTGAATTTAGTTTCTTTTATTTTACCTGACAGCTCTTTTGCATATTCTTATCTAATCGCACTAGACTGAAAGCAGCTAATAATGTGCGGAGGGACTCCCGAGTAAATGCACTGACAGCAACTCTAGACAGGTTATTTATACATTTCACAACGCAATGTATCGTCATGAAAAGGGCAAATATATGCTAGTATTCTCAGACAATTTCCCTATGTCATACGGAACAGTAAAATGTTGGACTTTGACCTTGAGTGAAATAAAAAATGAATAAGCCATGTTGCCATCGATATAGAAACTACTTCGGATGTCAGAATGGTTGCGGGGAATTCCCACCGAATTATTCTTTGAAAAATCAATTGTTCTCTTTGTTACATTTCGTATTTAATTACTACAAGTAGACTAAAAAGTGAAACATTTATTTGGTATGCTGTTATCCATATGGCGATGGTTACGTATATGTATATATGTATGCATATGTCACAGAGCAGATATTTCATGTAACGAGTGGTGGGGGGGGGGGGTCACTGAAGGCAAAATAATAATTCGTAGCTTTATTCAGCGTCATCTCCGAACGCTTTGAAACATTACCAAATGGATTTTGCATTAACCCTTTGCGCGCTAATGTTGCATTTAATTGTGCACAATCTTACAATTAAATTCAACAATCGCAATACTAATGTTTCTTCTGTACAGGAAACACTAAAAAAAAAGCTAGTGTATTAAAATAACATCCGTAGAAAAATTACCAATTTCAATACCGCAATAAGGAAAGTAAAATTTAAAAAAAAATGAAAAATCAATTGTCATTATTATCCCCTCAGAATAAATTCAGCGAAAGACTTAATAGCCTACATGAAATGAAATGAAAATGATCCATAATTATGCAAACTTTTATGTACACGCTTTAAAGTTTTGATCTTCGTTTCATTTTTAATCACACACACACACACACACACACACACACACACACACACACACACACACACACACACACACACACACACACACACACACACACACACACACACACACACACACACACACACACACACACACACAACGTACGTCAAAATTACTCTTTCATTTCGTCGGGGGAAGTTCCGCGCGCCTCAAATAGTACAGTGAGTGTATTGATGAACTATGGTGGATCCGAAAAAAGGTATTCAATTGGAAGTATATTGTGTAGAGTTTTTATTTGGGTGTGTTACGAATGAGCAGTTTTTCGCTCGGCCCATGTATGAATTTTGTATGCATTCATGACTACACAACAAAGCCCAGACTGTATTATACATCCATCTAATATGGCGACAGCGTTGTCATCTCTCAACAAGAATTTAGAGTGTGCGGTATGTCAGGAACGGCTTCGAAACGCCAGATTTTTGAAATGCATGCACTGGTACTGCGAGACATGCTTGCAAAAACTGGTGCACAATGGCGGCATCATAAAGTGTCCCGAATGTAGGACAGAAACTTCAGTATCGTCTGCTAGCGGAGTCGAAGGTCTGAAACCGAATATACTTGCAAACCGCATGGTGGATACCATGAAGAGAGAGGAAGCACAGCAAGTGAAACTCGCTCCGGAAACCAACGTACCATGCCAACGGTGTGGAAAAGAGGAGGTCGCCGTCGCCCACTGTTCTCACTGTCGAGGGTTCGTCTGCTTCAAATGCGCCAAAGACCACGATCGTCTGCATCTGAAGGACGAGGGACATGCTCCCGTCTCCATGGAAGACGTCAGAAGTGGCATGGTGGTGATAGAACCCGCTCCCGCGGTCGGCAAAAGCGCCAAACAGTCTTGTGAGCAGAAAGGGTGTTCTGATCCTGAAGGGACCGCCAAATACGTCTGCGAAAGTGACACTTGTCAGATCGCCATCTGCAGCGACTGCCTAATATCTGGGCATCGCAACCAGAACGAGCACGCGACAGTGAAGCTGGACGAAGCCGTGAAAATTCGAAAGGTCATGATGAAACGACTACTAGGTGGCAGTCAAGAGAATGAAAATCGACGAATGGAGTTCCTCGCCTACATCGATGGTTTAGAGAAGTCTGTCAATGTGGCTTTCACCGCTCTGGAAACAAAGATTGACCAAGCTGCTCAGACCGCACTTGAGGGGATTGAGTCGAAGAGAAAGAATTTGAGATCAGACGTGGTCGACATGCGAAATAAGGTCGCCAAGAATCTCACTGAACAGAAAATGATGGAAGAAGAGAAAAATAAGCGAGCGTCAAACGTCATTTCACTGGCGAAACAAATCGTCGCGGACGGGGACAACAAGGAAGTATTATCAGTCTTTAACGACTTGCATTTCTATCTCAATCAGTTCTGTCATGAAGATGTTGGTCAAAGTCGGGAATCACTGCAGCGTATCTCGCGTTCCGTTCGCGGACTAAAATTTGAACCGTCACAACCGTTTCCGTCTTTAGGCGAAATTCATCTACCCACCGAATGGCGATTGCAATGGACTTCTCCATTACCGGAGGAGCGCCACATGAGTGGGGTTGCGGTGACACCAGAGGGTCACGTCCTCGTTGGGTACACTAATAACGGCGTCGGCATCGTGGATATCGACTTACAGAATCCCGTACGACAAATCATCGAAGACGTTCCGGTCGAGGACATTGGTTGTCTTAGTGACGGACGCATCGTCATCGTCAACTCAAATGATGGGGTCATGATATACCATCCAGACGGTCAACTGGTCAACGTCAACGTGAGCTTTCGATATCGGCAAAGACATCGCACGAAGAGACCCGTGTCTATTTGCATTCGACGACGACGACAACATTATCGTCGGGTTCGTTGATTGTCGGGGTATGCTACATGCTATCGTGCAACCGGACAGGGCAGCGCAGTCAGGGAGTATCCAACTGGACCGCATATTACTCATCCCAACCAGATCACGCGATCAGTCCGGTTTTTACTGGTGATCAAAGATGGCACCCACGTCAAAGTAGCCGATTGACGAAGGGTCGCGACGTGAAGTCTGTTCTCGATCTGGAAGGCGTCACCGATAGTTTTGCCACGTGGGATCCATTGGTAATCTCTTCGTTGGGCCTTCCTATTAGAAAGGCGGATACTTACGCGTCGCCGTGGATCAGCTCACGGCCGCATGGTAAAAAAAACAATCCCATCCGACGCGTGACGGAGATTGAAGTGTGAATTACAGAGGGAGCTGGATCCGATTGGCGGCAACCGGCCTGCAGGGGTCATAGTGCCTGTGCACGCCGAGGATGTTGCCACGTCTTCCATTTTGGTGAACGTCCTCCCCTTGATAAACTTACACAGTAAACACAGCTTTAATCATAATCATGTCAGTTATTAATATAAAACAGCGTTCCGGCAAAACACTTCGAATAAGCTCAACTTAGTTGACAAACCAGGAAATATTGCAAAGATTGTTTTTCGTTCAGTGTGCTGATGAGCAACTGTCCGTAACTACAATGGCTCAAACATTATGAAGGAACAAATGGGTTACAGCTTGAACTGTGTATTAAAGGACAAATCCAATGGAGTGCTTATGATCCCTAGCTTGAATCGATGGGTGAGTTAGGGTGTCTTTGACGATTGTAATGTTTCTTCGTCTAGTTTGTATAAATATCATTCTAAAGTAACAATAATTCACAGTGTCTGCTGGTGATTTAGAATCAGGAGTTGCAATGTCCAGCTAGATATGTATGTTTTGAATACTACTATACATTTTATGCGGTCTTTGCTTCACATAATTTCTACAAATCTATGCAAGGGCAAGTATAATGAACTTTTTGACCACACTTTTTCGTAGAAATTTGGCACTCCATATATATATTCAAAAGGACTTTCTGTATTATGCACTCAACAAAAATTTACCCATCCACAAATAACATTTGTATGTTATGCAATAACAAAAAGGCTATTACCACTTTAAAAAAGCACAATTTTTCATTATGATTATTAACAATGAAACTTGTGCATGGGATAAACATAATGAATAAGCAAAGAAAAATAGGTGTGGCATTCAGGCATTCCTGAAATATGCACCATTCACATGATTTGATGCATTATACCAAATAATATTTAATATGCTACATTAGAAGTGGGAATGTCATTTAAACACAAACACACAGACACACAGACACACAGACACACACACAGACAAACACACACATACACACACACACACACATGCAATCCCTCAAATGGAAGAAGAAGAAAAGGAAGAAGAAGAAGAAGAACAGAAGAAGAAGAAGAAGAAGAAGAAGAAGAAGAAGAAGAAGAAGAAGAAGAAAAGAACAAGAAGAAGAAAGAAGAAAAGGAGGAACAAGAAGAAGAAGGAAGGAGAAGAAGAAGTATAGGAGGGGGAGGAGGAGGAGAAGTAGGAGTAGAAATTAAATTCGAAGGAAATTAATAGATGAAATATTATTGTAAGACTTTCAAATACAGAAACATACAAGTATAAGGACATTCTAATATATGTCAAAGTAATTGTATTTTTCAGTACTTTTATTGTAACAGTTAAAACTTACTTGAAATTAGTTCATTTTTATTCATTTCAATAAACAAGAAATATATATTGGAACACTGATGACAAAAATATCATTAGAAAAGACCCAATGTGAATACTTAGCTATTGTTTTCTTTACATTATATATTGGTTTTCTATTATGTGAGCCGCTCCGACGGTAGGAGGCAAAAGTCGCAAAAAAAAATCATTTTCTGTTTTTTGCTTGATTCAAAATCTCCATATTCTTCGCTTTAAAATGATATATAACGCTTGAAATATACGCAAAAGGAAAGGGGCGAAAAACCCGATCGAAAGTTCAATTTTTAGACATCGCGCCAAGGAAGTTAACGGAGAAATTGGCGTTTAAAGTTTCACCATGAATTCAAACTCAGTCGGGCGCGGATGCGCCCTTGAACTTAGTGATATAATTCCTAAAGAGTCCTTAGCAACCGGGCTTCACCTGCATCAAAAAAGTTGAAAATTGGCATGGTGACAGACTCTACTCTTGTCCAGTTGTATGCAATATGTCAAGTTCATTTATTAATGTTTACAGTGGAAAGTTTAATGATAAATGTGACAATGTAAAACGAAACTGCCGCTATTCTGCAGCCATTCGGCGCAAATGTGTCGCTACAATCATAGCAATCTTTAATTTAATTAATCTTAATATAATTCATTATGGAAACTGGTGTTTTCATGCATTGTTTTTTATATTGATGATGTCCTAATAATTCTAAAAAGAATAACAAACACAAACACCGCATGTAAATTTAACGCTACAACTCAGTTCTTGCTGGATGTCACTGTATAGCCATTTGCTGCGGCAATTATACCTATGGCAGTTTTTGTTGTCGTTTCTAGTTTTATGAGAGAACATCGCTTAGCTTTCACTTGAGTTATGTAAGAATAGAGGACAAATAGTTATGTGAGATCGTTATTTGTTAAGTCTGGAAACTAATAATAATTTGTGTAAGATCGTGCATTCTGTGTTTTTTCATAATTCAAACACACCACCGTTCCTATAGCAGAAATAAAAATACTTCCATAGCGATACATGAAATCCTTGTATGCTACTGGTTCTTTTTTTGATTATCCATGTGTTTTGCTGGTAGAAGTACAAGACCGTGTACATGTATATGACTTAATAATGTAGTATGGGTATGCAAGTTTCTCGTAGACCCTTTTATGCTTCTTACGTAACTCTCATCCCTCAACAAAAGAAGTTTGAAACGCTTTCTATAGACAGGGGATTAACACGCGTAGCACTGCCTGGCCGAGATCCGGGTGTATTGTTTCTTTTTTAATAGTTGTTTGTGTATATCCACTTAAACAGTTGCAAACAAACTAACTTGAAAGAGAGAACACTCACCGTTTTCAGTTTCAGCAAGATACAATACTTTCTTTAATTATCTCAACTCTGAGATGCAAACCAATGTCAAAAAGGGAGGCACGAAAATAATTCACACCTCTCTCTGAGGTAGCGTCCACTTTATATAAATCTGTGTTGTGATCGGCACTGGATTGTTGAAAGAGAAGATACGCATTTCGTTTCTTAAAATTTCTCTATAGCATTTCCGAAATCAAACAGAGAATATCTCTCTT
>JZLH01S0086986.1:26546-40639 GCA_001188425.1 Eucidaris tribuloides | reverse complement strand
AAGACGTAAATTTTTAACAGAACTACCAATCATTGTGTCATATGGAAATGATGGCATTGTGTATGTGTACGGCTGCTTGATCTTTTGACTCTTTAGTCTTTTCCTTAACGTTTTTCATTGTGAATCGGCCATAATCTATCATCAAACAGAACTGCCAAAATGTACTTGGATCAGCCTATAATCGTGTAATGCTATGCATACATGTGTTGCCATATACGTTGCACTCACTGCGACTCCGACTGTGACACCCATGCACCCCACACAACCAATCTTGAACACCGATAGTCGACTAATAGTCGGAGTCGCGACTATTGGTGGGCGACTAGTCGACTCTCTAAAATTTTGAAGTCGTGCAACACTAGTATACTCTACCTGGATTGTAAATCTTGGCTGGAAGGATTTGTCTCGATTTTGTTTACTTAAGCATGAACGTACTGTACCAGTATTGAATTACTTTTGTGCCACAATAGACATTAATCCCAGCTTGAGTAGAAGGCTTGTACTCAACAGATTTGCCTGTCACAACAGATACTGACGGTATTTCTTTTAAAATGAGTCAACTTTTGACTACCAAATTTTCACAGTAGAATCCTTGCATAGTTTACTTGATTCTAGAATAGTTTTACCCCAAGTTAAGGACTACCTCCAATCATGCCATTTAACTTTAAAGGCAGGGAATCTCATTTGCACACATCCCCGCAGACCAGGAAAAGATAACCCACGCCCTTAGGCTATTGATGAAGGGCATGTCTGGGAAATCTGGGGGTCAGTGATTACATAGAATTTGAAAAATGCGAAAGAAAAATAATAGCCGTTTAGTGTACATTCCATGGTAGTAGTTTTTGTCTCGCGAGACAAAAGTTCAAATCAGAGTCTACGGTCACTATGATTCCAAACCGAGTTTCTAGCTCCTATACTTTGCTAAAGGTATTTTCTTCTAAATGTCAGTGTATTTACCCAATGTTAATTTGTAGGCATGCAAAAGGGACACCCTACCTTTAAAGTTTCCCAATGGCCGAATCAATCTCTGTACTTTCACTGATTTTTGTTTTGTTTTGTTTTTCTGTTTGAAATCCAGAATGTCCTGATCAAGAGGAATAACCTTGACATTCGGGCCATCCTGTGCGACCTTGGCCTGTCCTGCCGAATTCCCAGGTATGTCGTTGTTTGTCGGTTGAAGACACTTGTAAAAAAAATGGGTCAGAGATGGAGTGGATGTGTGGCAGGAAAAACAGTGTCGACTGTAGCTTGCTATGTTGATCAAATATATGTGCCATGCACTGAGAGGCTATAGTTGAAATTATGGTGATTGGCAAAGTTCTGAGGGACATGCCAGTCACAGAGATGCCAACCGTTACGTTTTTGCCGTATTTGTTACGTTTTTTCACCCAAAATACGGCAGTACGATTTTGGCCATCAAAAATATGATTTCCTGACTTTCTGTCATTGTCCTGTTTTTGTCCTGTTGCTTTCCATACATTGTGATGCTTTGGCTAGTGATCTTTACAAACGGCACATGTGATGAGTTTGTATATTGGTGTAATGTATTTTGCCAGTGGTGCGCACGCGAAAGTGTGATGATCTCTCTGTGATCCCGATGTGTGCTGTACATTGACCTAATCAATGCGTGTGTGCTGCTAGCATGCACGCGTTGCTGAGATCTCAGTAAGTTGAGTGTTCATGTATAGAGTTAGTGTGGGGGAAGTTTTTCAGTCCCATTCAATATAATTTGGTGTTAGTGTGTAATGGTACTTATCAACGGAGTGCAAGTCGGAAGATTACGGTCACAGTTGCGCCTAAATGGTATTGACAACCAAGCAATAGCAAAAAGACATGATCGAGAATAGTTTGGACCACTGAAAAAGGAAAAATGATAGTATTTTTAAAGTCAAAGACCTGAAGAGAAGGAGCAATTTGCTTTGATTTTGAGGTGTAGTAGTTTGGAAACATATTTCTGGTCGAGTTGCAAACAATTAAATAGTCCTATTAACAAAATACAACTTTTTGTTAAGAAAATACGATTTTGAAGTACTGAAGGTTGCATTCTCTGGCAGTCAATATGCCAGTTTCTGAGCAATGCATAATTGGCCATTTTCAAAATCAAAAGTGGAACATGAGAGGTGAAAATAAACTTGGCAAGAAAATGCAATACACTTTCAATATTTTTTAACTAATATTTTAATAGTATGATACGTTTTCCCATAAAATTACATAAAATAACTTTATCACATGTCGAACACAGTGAATTAGTACAGGGTAATAATGTTAATGTGGGTATTTTTGCATTTTTTCGTGTCACTCACGGCATGTAAGGGGGAACCATTTGCCACAGAGAGGGAATGGTTGATTGTGACCACACTTGTTAGATAGGTAATCTATTTATGCACATGGTTTAGGACTCATGGTACTCTTTGAGAACTACTTTGGTACAAATCCAACCATAACCGATAATAGTCAGACACCCATGTCCAAAATTTGTCGTGTCACTTGCGCACCGTTTTTTAATCATAATTATTTGTCCAGTCGTAGAATTCAAATCAAACTGGTAATGACACATGCCAGTCCTACATTATATCTAATATGGTAGTCATCATCCATTCATAACCTCCAAGTGGGAAGAAATGAGCCCTTAAGACTCTCAAATTGTCGAAAATGATCGTTTAAAAATGACCAATTGTAATATACACGGGCCAAATGATGTGTTTGCACATACTTTTAACGATACATCAGCACATGAACACCTTAGGTCGGTCATCTCGAACTTTGTTTGGCGAACAAGTATTGAGATGACCACGAATTAACTAATAAAAAAAATCAAGTCACTGATGGAATTTGACTCATGGTTTTTGTTCTGTGTTGCTGGCATCATTGTGTATCAGTTTTGTAGCAATCTGTGACATTATTGAGATTTTTGGTCTCTATCGCACATACAAAATTGTCAATTTTTGGGCGCGCTTTGTGCACAGAATTCTGTATTACAATTTAGCGCACAAAGCGCGCCGAAAATTTTGGACATTTCTTCACTTTTGCCCCCCCCCCCAATCCGAAACATGGATCTACGCCCCTGTTTGATTTCACTATAACACGCATTTTCCATAGATCCTAACACGAGTTAACTCGTACTTAGTCTCCAACGGGTTATGATTTAGCTTCTTGTTTTGATCTCATGTTTCATCAAGGAAGTCACTAATCTGAACTACATCCTGTGGGGAAATAGGTCAAGGGTCATTTACGACGTTCTCTCTGCCATTATCAATGATAGATGCTTCCAAGGATTTCCGGAACATTGAAGCTGCCTAGAGTGTTGATAATATATCACGTTTTAAGCAAAGACTATATTAGAACCACAAATACACCTACATGTACGGTTACAAAATAAAGTAAATCATAGTCTATTTTACTGAGTTCAGCTATTTCAGATCAAGTTCAAGGTGATTTATATTAATTTCCTGATATTATCTTTTATCAGGTCAGTATGTTTGTAGGTAGACACACACAACTGGAAAGCTTAGAGAAGGGTCGTCAAGAAAATAGGGGATTGGGGTCCAGCCCCATGAAGTGAGGAAAAGTGACCTTAAATCAGAGATGCCACATTTCCATAAATTTCCAGATTTACAGATTTCTTCAAAAAGAGGAAAAGTTCTCGAGTGTAAACTTCAGAATTTTGTTACTTTTGTTGATTCCTTTTGGTTGTGAAGGCATTGTAACAAAATTTGGTGGCTTGTCCGGGAGAAATTAGCTTAAATTTACCTAGTTTATTCTAAAAGTATCTGTATAGCTAATTACAATATGACTAAAGTACCCAATACTCAATTAAACACAGGAATGATTCCTGTAAAAATCAGTGAAAATAGTAGTAACCTCTTGGGTATGCACTATAACCTACAATTTCACATGAAAAAAACAAAACAAGACAAAAAAGCCCACACTTGAAAATGCCCCAAGAAGCAAATGAACCTTGGCTGGAAGGATTTGTCTTGAATTGTTTACTTGAGGAGAATCAAGCATGGACATACCACAGTATTGAATTGCTCTAGTGCCCCAATAGAAATTAATCCTATAGCAAGCTATGCAACAAATTTGCCTGTCACAAGGGATTCTGATGGTAGTTCTTTTAAACTGAATCAACATTTGTGACCTGTCACCACAAAACGTACCATAAGTCAGAAAAATAAGAAATTATGTTTTCCATACAGTTCTAAAGTAGAAACTCTTAAGCTTTAAAATGATGTATAATTTGTCTAGGATGGAAGAAGCAAATTATTTAAAACCCTGCTCACAAGTTTGGACTATCGTCTAGGCCATTATCAGGAAAGCGCAGAAAAACAGCTGCAAAGATATAGCTCATTCAAGCGAAACGGGAGGCCTTTGACAAGTGTTCAGTAGAAAGCTCGGTAAACCTAGTGACTTTCCAAAAGAGGACTGTGGATTGGTCAATCCTTTTTAGCTCTTACGATCACCGTCAATGAATAGTTTATAAAAGTAGCTTTGTTGTGATACCCAAATTATTACAGGGAGACTTCAAGATGTTGGATAACAAGCAATCATATTTAAGGTTACATTATACTTAATCTCGTGATGTGAAGATCAAATTTTGCCAAATTTTCAAGCTCCCGCAAAACGTGGTCGAAGTTTAATTCAAGAAACATCATACTTCTGAACCACTTTTGGTCCTCAAATTTGGACAGATGAAAGATGAGTATATGTACTTTTAGAAAATATCAGAATCCTAGAATCAACTTTTGCAACCCAACTCGACTATTCACTGCATTTACACGAAAATTTCCATTGCGACTTATTGATCGATTTGTGGTGACAAGTCACATTTGACCACAACATTTGGACAGCAGAATCCTTGCAAAGTCTTCCTGATTCTAGAATAGTTTTTACCTCAAGTTGAGGACTCCTTCCAATCATGCATAATAAATGACCCTTCTGTTCTTCATTTCAGAGATACCTCAGAGGTGAAGTCTCCTGTTGGAACTCCTTTCTGGATGGCCCCGGAGGTTCTCAATCATAAATTCTACAATGAGAAGGTTTGTCTTTAAACTAAACGTTGAAAAAAAATCACATTTATGGCAAATAAAGTATTTCTAGAAACTACTAAAGCTAACAAATGGCAGTCGTATAAGTTTTACATCAACTTTGTATCAGGTGATTAAAAACTGGCAGAAATATAACTACCTCCCAGTGTCTGTGATATACGAGCAATTCGCCAGAAAAATACCCAGTAATTATGTTTTAATGATGTCAGAGAAGGCACCAATTCTAACAAAGCAGATGCAGTCTTGCAATGAATGAACATAATTGCACTATGAAGTAAGTTCAGTGTATTTCAACATGACCATATTTCACACCATTCTAAAGGAAAAGTGAAACCGATTCTGACAACTGAATTGTTTTGATTGCATAATACACATGATAAAGTTCAATGAACAATCAAAGAAACCACACTTTCATATTGAAAAGCCCACCAAATAATAGCGTGAATGGTACTCCTACCTCTTGACACGCTGAACATACCACGGTGTATACAGCTAAAAATACAATTGCATCTTATTTGGTTTACAAGCGGCTGATTCCTCTAATTTTTAAACTCTGCATTTTTTGTGAAAATAGTACCATGCATGGGGTTTTGAGTGAGGCAACAGATTAAACATTTAGACTGACTTTAGTGAAGTAAAAGAAATATCTCGAGAGAAGATGGTAACACAGGCATTGAAAATGTGTGAGATGTTATGGGATGTTATGGGATGTTATGTTCGACGTGATATTACACATCTCAGCAGCATTCGGAGAGCCCTTCAAATGCTATGTTGGGGCTGTGTGTTAGCATTTTGTAAATGATACTAATAATCATTACTTCAGGTGATTCGAAAGACTGTATTTTGAGGACCTTGTCAAATCTAAGCTTCACCTACAGATGCAATAATGAAAATAAAGTAAATTTTAAAATCAATGAATATCTGCTTTAAGCAAGGATTTTGTACATTCATTAAAGGAAGATATCGCCGGCAACTAACAGAAATAAGTTAGGAAGAAAAATGATATTGCGAGTATTGTGAGAATTATGGTACATATGGTGATAAAGACAGCCTAAATAAAGGGTACTGTGTGACACTCACCCTCAGCAAGGCCCTATCAATTAGTAAATTTCTGTTAATATTAAGTCTTTGCTAATTTTTCCACAGAAGAAAATTTCCGAAACAGCTACAGGGGGAGGAGCTCATTGATTCAAAAAATGCAAAGTACGGCGCAAATACACACGTCGGGCAGCATGCAATGGTCATGTATGGTCAACTCAAGGCCAGCGCATGTGCGACATGATTGGTTGGCAAGAACCCGAAATACGCGTATTTCTTAACTTATTCCTGTTAGTTGCTGGCTACATCTTCCTTTAATGTGGATTTGGTGGATCTTTGTAACAGTCAACTCATTTACCTAAAAACCTGTCTTCTTTGTTTTTGAAGCCTCTAGCATGATTTCTCTCATCTCATATCTATCTCTCTTTCAGGCTGATGTGTTTTTCATTTGGCATCGTGATGTGTGAGATCATAGCCAGAATTCAGCAGACCCAAAGAAGAGCTGCACGATTTGGTGTAAGTAGTTAGAACATTTCTTACTTCTCATTTTTTTTTGGGGGGGGGGAGTGGGTGGGGGGGAAGGTGGTTGGGGAGTTGAGAGGCAATTGCTGCACATTTGTCTGAGAAGTTTCCAAAACAAAGTCCATATCTAGCATCATTCCTGGACATAATTGGGCATTTTAGGCTACATGCCCCCCCCACGCCGCGCACCCCCACGCCACCCGCCAACATCCAAGTTTCTGATGTGTTTTTAGCAGGAACAAACATATGAGATTGTATGATGAAACGGTCTCCAACGACAGGCGAAGGGAGTTACAGTTCTTGATGATAGCCAATTATAAAAATAACAAGAGGAAATGGCTTTCGCTGCATGACATGTGCCAATAATTATGTCGGTTGACCTTGATATGGTCTGGCTAGAGTGTGCTGATTTTTGTATTGTTTGACATAATTTACTGAAGGTAAGTATGCATTTCAGAAGTTAGTACACAAAACCTTCTTTGTGTTTGTAACTGGCTAGTACATATACAAATGGTTGATAAACATCTTCTTAACTCTTAACATGCCAGAGGATTTGAACTTCTATGGACTTTATGTGTATTATTTGGTGCAGATCTGCGACTTCGGCACATTAAGAGTTAATTCTCTTTTCAGAAAAAAAAACCAAATTAGTCAGGTAACTTAGAGTTCAGTATATTTTTGGAGTGTAAGCAACTTATTCCTTTTTTTGTTTTTGTTTTTTTGGTCATGTATTAATTACTGTATTTATCAAAAGTAAAATATGATGACGTAAATGATACCAAGAGGTACCAAGTAGAAATCCACCATTTCATTTAAATATTTTTTTTTCGTTTCTGTACTCTGGCTAATCAAACGATTGAAACAGTATTTTTGTAGTGTGCCTTTCAATGTTGAAGAACCCTTCTTGTGCAAAATGCTTTGCTTAGTGGTTGTATAGCAGTGACACATTTTAAATATTGAACTTCAACATCATTTTCACTTGACTCTTTGTCAGTTTATGTCCATGTGTTGTGACTGATGCAACACCTGTACCACTACAATACTGTACATCTGTACTGTTAACCTGTTGGAGACGATTTGATTTTGCTAAAACATGCATTTTTCATAGACCCCTGCACAAGTTAACTCGTACCTAGTCTCCAACGGGTTAATTGACATAAGACGTTGCTACACAATGTGGTTCCCCGGGCTACAACGGTACCTCAGGGAACCACATGGTGCTATATACCAGAAACAAAAGGGGGAAAAATGGACTGCTATTAGCTGGTATTCCTACATTGTAATGATGATGATATATTTAAAGGTAAATGACATGATTGGGGGTAGTCCTCAACTTGGGCTGAAACTACTCTAGAATCAAGTAAACTAGGCAAGGATTCTCCTGTGAAAATCTTGTAGTCAAACGTTGACTCATTCTAAAATAAACAATGTCAATGTCACTCGTAGCACGGAAACCAGCTGTGTGGCTCTCTATGGGGCTTATTTTTATCGTCCCCGGATGAAATTAAGATACTCCTATGTTTATGCTTGATTCTCCTTAAGTAAACAAATTACAGACAAATCCTCCCAGGTGGGAGATCCACTCCTGCTAGTGTATAGTTGGTACATATTTCAACTCATTTGGTTCTTGAGGCATTTTCAAGTGTTCCCAATCATGTCACTAATCTTTAAGCTTCCGTACCGCAGTTACATATAAACTGCCTTCCGAATATAGGAGTGTACAGTACATTCTCAATATTTCAGGTGGTTTGATTTTTCTCGAATTTCGCGACTAAGCAACAGCACAAATTTTCGAAGTGTCCAAAATTTTGCTACGATCAACATGATTGCCATGACTGATCTCAAGATTTTATGAGGTCTGATAGAATCACCACAATTACTGCACAATTTAGACCACAATTTCATGATTGTGGGAAGTAGCTTAAGGCAGTGTGCTCTTGGCCACAAGGATGAAATTTTGCTTGGGTGGAGTTCGAGCATATACATGTATATATGGCACTAAATGCTTGTCATTCACTTTGTGATATATAAAAAAAAAATAGAAATGAGAATGCTGTATGAAATCTTGATTTTCATAATCATTTCTCTCTCTATTTTTTCATTTGTTATTACAGAATTTTGGGTTAGATGAGGGTTCTTTTCGTACCATCTGCGGCAATTGTCCGGAAATGCTGTTGGATCTGGCTTTCCTATGTTGCAAGGTTTGTATGAAAGACAATAGTTTTTAGTCTTGCCTGTAAATAAAGATGTTAAAGTCTTCTTTGACGAAGAGCACAGTCTTGAATTTTAAAGGCAGAATGAGTGTACTCTGGAGGTCAGAAGAGTTGCATGATCTGGAACTGACACAACATATGCCCGTAAGCTACACAGCAACGTACACACGCTAACAAACATACGTGTATCCAGGGGGTATTTTTGGGGTGTTCAAACATCCCCCTTTCGCAAAAGGGGGGTGTTAACACTCCAAAACACCCCCACCCCCTTTTCCAGAAAATATCTCCTTTTTTCGCAAAAGGGGGTATTCTAAATCTTTGGAACTGAGTGACTTTTCCACCACCCAGCTGACCTTGAAAATTTTGTACTTACGATTTTGATTGAACAAATTTTCGCCGCTATACCCCCTCCCCCTTTTTTGTCTTTTGTTATGAAAATATAAAGTTCATATTTTTGGTATTTTGGCAGTCAAATGGTGGTTGAACCTTGTCATATCAACTTAGCAAAAAAAACCAAAAAACAAACAAACAAAATTAGTTTAACTACATGCATAGCAAGTCAAGTTTTTGTGAAATCATGTTGTGATAAAATTTAAACAGAATGCAATAAGGTAACATTGCTCAATGAAGTTTAATTTCATACAGCTATTAAGCTAGTCTGACCGTTAGAACTGATTCATGTATCATTTAGTGAAAACGGAATACATGCTTGTCAAAGCTTATGAGTTTAAACACTCACACCAGTACAGTTGGATGATTGTCAAGCAATCTTTGTCACGGTTGGATTCTACTAAATTCAATGTTTGTGTGAAAGTTACATCCTTTGTCGTATACCTAGAATACCATTACAAAACATAATTAAGAAACGCTGTAATTTCCAATGATTTATTATTTCGATTTCAAAAATTCTACAATGCTTGAATTACAAATTTTGGACACTGCTTTTATATCTATCTGTAGTTATCTCAAAAAATCTCGGAAAATTTGGTTTGATGTGCAATCAAAAACATAGTGAACAACAATTTGGACTTTTTTTTGAAATTCCTGTCTTGACAAATGAACTGTAAATCATCAAAGCAACATACGAGTTGTGACACAAAAGATATGAGACTGTGACAGCCACGTGTATGATGCAATATCTGTTGACCGCTTATATACCCATGTCACTGTGTTGCGCAACATCTCATCAACATTCTGGCAAAATATTGTTCACCTATCTCACTCTGTGCCCCCTACTCGACCTGTTGATTGGCACCAAGGCTGACACTCAGAGGGGAAACCCCTACCGTAGGTTATTTGAGCCAAATGTAGGTTGTGGGGGACACGTGCAGAGAAAATGACCTCCTGTAGGGGAAAAGTAGGGGGTTTTGACAATTTTCAAAAATATTCTTAAATCTCCGAAGGATTTCAAAGAATTTCCGTATACATTCATCCGTTTTGTCCATCTCCGGCGAAGAAATCATAATCAATCTATTGCATTTACTAGGGTTATTTTTTCGGGGAAAACATACCTTCATGGGGGAAAAGTGGATTTTTGTAGGGGAAAACATAGGTTCATAGGGGGAAATTGGGTTATTTAGGCGTAGAGGAGAAGTGGTGTCGGTAGGGGAAAAGATGCATGCGGTGTAGGGGGAAATTAAAATTTTGAGTGGCGTCCCAGAGGAAAAGTGGTGTCGGTAGGGGAAAAGATGCATGCGGTGTAGGGGGAAATTAAAATTTTGAGTGGCATCCCAGAGGAAAAGTGGTGTCGGTAGGGGAAAAGATGCATGCGGTGTAGGGGGAAATTAAAATTTTGAGTGGCATCCCTGATCGGCACTCATCTGCTTACGTCCCGTCACAGAACTAAATGTGGCATAAACATGGAGTAGGGAATCAATCTGAAGCTTTCAGTTCAGTTGGGCAGGGGCCCAGATGTTTGTCTTGAGCTTCTCGGAGAAGATCCTGCCCGCAACATTGCACTTTCTTATTGAGCCTCTAGGAGGGGCTCGCGAAACATGGTCGGGCCCCTGCGCAACTAAAACAGGAACTTCAGATTGATTTCTGCTCCATGTTTTTACCACCTGTAGTATCGTGACGGGACGTACATGTAGTTGGGCGTGTCACTTAACCTGTTGACTACGAAATTCTGTAAATCCCCATAGACTTTGTACAGGGCCCATCCGGTTCCCGTGCGCAATGGGTTAACAGCCCGAGGAAGGAGCACAGATTGAGATAGGTGAACAATATTATATCAGATTGTTGATGAGATATAGCACAACATAGTGACATGGGTGGTCTGTTGATTGATTTTGTGTCATAGGCGTGGCTATTTAACAATCTCATTCTTTTTCGTCACACCTCGTACTGTACTCCATTATGGTTCTCTGCCCTAAGTACACTCATGTTTCAAATATTTTATTGATACTGAAAGGTATTGGCTAACATTTACCACAGTTAAAAAAATCTGAGCTACATGATTCCCCATGCTACCATTGTCTTTGATAAGGTCTAAAAATGACGCCCTGAAAAAATTGTATTTCAAAAAGATTATTTAGTGCTTTAATAAAGTGAAAATGGTAAGTTGATCGGATTCACCTGCCCATTTCTCCCATAGACTTTATACTGTGTGTACACCTAGGCTATTTAAACTCGCCCCGAGTTTTAATTGTTTATTCATGCATAACTTGCCATTGGCAGTGTAACTTTCCAAACTTTTTTATTCTAGGGTGTTTATTTGTCCATATGAACACTACTATGTAGTTCAGATATCAAAATTTGACAATTTTTTAAATTGAAGCTCCACAATGTTAGCCTATCACTTTAAGTTCTTTCTCCTATATTGTCCAAAATTTTCAAGACAAGTGTTTATTTCACAAAAATGCAGTATGTGAAGCAATTTTTGGCTTTCATGAGATTACTGAAGTAAAAACTAAAATATGTTTGAATGCAAAAACAATTATATATATGTGACCTGTCACCACGATACCCTGATAAAGTCGCACATCTTAAGAAACATAGAAGTCAAAAGAAAAATACTTTGGGTGTAAAACATAAATATTTTAACTGTTTCAACATGTCAAGGACATAACAATTTTGATTTTTGGAGACACTTCACTTTCATGTTTTACATTCTAGTTACATTATTTTGTACTTTCCTTTTCTTTGGGGTGTGCGACTTTATCAGGGCATCGTGGTGACGGGTCACATATATAGAGAGATTTTTTTTTTAAATCCACAAAAAATTATGAAAAAATATTGAATTAAAGTATTTAAGAAAAGCACAAAAAACTGATAAATTTAGACTTAATGTCACATATCATTAAATTATCATCAGAATTGTCTGTTACAAGTCTAATAACGCGCGTAACCACCACGTTACTCAACAACAACTCTGAATACCGCCATTTTTAAACACAGGTTTTAGCATCTAGTCGGACGCTACAAAATGCTCAGCATTCCTGAAATAGTTAGATTATAATTGTTTCACCTGGGGTGAGCAAATATTAATCCCAGATGTACCGTTTACGGAAAAATGGCAACTTCTAAAATGTCTCTAAAATATTCCATAATTATGAGCAGGGTTATAGCTACGATGGTCGGTAGTAGCCGGCACAAACTGAAGCCGACCGCCACTGAGCTGAATTTATTAGTCCTCCGACCGGCACAGAAAAGCTTTAAAATGACCGTAAAATGTTTTAAATCTCTACATAAATCATGTATTTTCAGCTTTAAAATAAATGCTTCCAAATGCTTTTTTCTATGTGGAAACCCAGGAGCGCTACGCTCGCTTTGCTCGCTCCACTTGCATAACTCATTCCTACAGCCCCCACAGAATTCTTTCTAGCTATAACCCTGATTATGAGCATGAGTGTAATGTTACAATACCATTTGTATCTAATTACTTTCTTCACCTCTTTACGTGTGTTACATTGGTGTAGTTGCTAACTTGCTATAATGATGTTTCTTTTTGCTTTCCTAGATGAATCCTTGCATGCGACCTGCCTTTCTAGACGTTGAACTCCAGCTACAGCACATCAAGATGAGGCGTAAAGGCCGCAGCAAGTCAGAAAAAGGTACATGCAATTAGGTTGTCCCTGCTGAATGAAGTAGTGGTGTCTTCAACAGGCCTTCTGTCGGAAAGCTTGTCGAGATAACAGTATTTTGACTGAAAGACGATATATTGACAGAGATTTTATCTTACCGATAACCACACACAGGGTATCAAAGTAATAAAGCAGGACCTAACAATGTCATCTCTGCAGCCAGTCACTTCTCAAAGCAAGCATTTTTTTCTTTCTCACACTTGCAGAAGGTTATAGAAACTGAGAACCATTGTCCTGAGTGTAATCTACACCATAAGAATCTTGGTTCCCCGGAAATTGACGATGTGGTCAAGCCCAAAGTTCAAAATTCCACTGCAGCTTTCAATAGCGATGTCAGTCATCACTGGGGCCCCCTGGCAGGCTGATTATCCTCTGTAGTATGTAGCCACAATACAGGTGTATTTAAACATGAATAGGTACGGTGGTGTAAGACTGCATTATGAATGTCCTGATTAATCAGACCATTGTTGTGTCGACAGCTGTGCCTGTCAGCTAAATATTTGAGGTGACATGTCGGAAGAGAAATTTCTATTTGACGACGGCCCTAGAATGAAGTATGTGTGTGTGTTTGTTCATTTGTTAGTGTGTCCTTGTGTCCGTGTGTGTTAAACATGTTACTTTGCTTCTCGGCAAATTTAAGCAAAATTATTTTTTAAAAATCACAAAAGCCTTCTTTATTACTACTGTACTTTTCAACCAATTTTGATTCTGGCTTGGGGGGGGGGGGTGGCGTTCCAAACCTACCTTTATAATCATGTTTATGATCACAAAGTGTCACCGACAAATCTCCTAAAGAAAACAATTACAATCAAAAGGTTGAAAAATGAGGAAATACATAAGAAATTATAATTTTGATATCATAATTTTTGCAAAGAACATTTGCAAAGAACACTACAAAGAATCTCTAGGCCAAATGATCTGATTTCACTCATTAATCATGCATAAATTAGCATAATTAATGATTTTTTTTTTAAAGATAACTATACAGTTTTGTAGATCATGTCACAGGCGACGTGCATGCTGATTTTAATTGCGATGGCATGGTTCCCTCCCAAGCCATATTTTCTCCCCAAAAAGCTTGGCGTATTGGATTAAATTTAGTTTGATTTATATAGTCAAGATAGTCTACTTCTATGAATGCAGAGAATGTGTATAATACACTGTTTTCCTTGTCCATCTCTATATTTCAGGTG
>JZLH01S0086980.1:2737-20237 GCA_001188425.1 Eucidaris tribuloides | reverse complement strand
CCCAACCAAATTAGATTTGATTTGATTGATTTGATTTGTTTTATTTCGTATTTCAACAGAATACATGAGTATACATTACAAAATATAATCAGAAATGATATAAAGTAATACATAGAACATGAATGTCCACATAGTGTATATTCATTTAAATTATAATAAATATTTATATATACAACCACAGAGTATTATAAATTGAAATACGAGGAGGCCTACTAAGAAGCTAGGCTTGTACAACTTGTAGACCCCCTTACGTAATTAAATCTAACTGGTTGAATTTTATTTTAAATTTGTATAAAGTATATCAAGACGTAAATTGAATCTAGAAGGACGGATAAAGCACAAAGCGAAACAGAAGGATGTGCAGTGAAAGTATAATAAACTAAAGAGAAAAAAATAAAGAAAAACAAAACAGTAAAGTCAAAACTAATAATGTATCGTCCCAATAAGGAACCTGATATAGAAAACAATATAAAAAACGTCCTATAGTTAAATGTTCTTCTACAGTGGGTAGCAGAATAAGTGTCCCCGTTGTTCCCAGCCTGTGACTATACCGTGCACATCCCTGTGTTTATACACACATGCATTGTCAACAGTCGTTAATGACGCGCATGCACACGCACACACACACACACACGCGCGCGCAAACACACACAATACACACAAACACACAAACACGCACGCTCGCACACACGCACACACACGACCGCACACACGCGCACACACACGCACACACACGAACGCACGCACGCACGCACACACACAAACACAAACACACACAAACACAAACACACGCATGCACACACACGCACGCGCGCACACACACACACACACACAACACCCAAACAAACCCACATATACAAACATGCAAACATATTTCAGTTTCCAAATGTACATTTGTATAATTTAGTGCACGTATACACGGAACAGCATTGCATAATCGTGATAAATGAGTACATAATACAGTACATGTGCATTACATTATGAAGACATAATATTGTAGCCGTCTAGTAAAGTTAATCTGTATTTTCGTTTGAACGTGCTGAGAGTATCATTTTCCTTTAGACTAGAATTAAGTTCATTCCAGTATTTGGGACCAGTAAAGAAAATTGTGTTATGGGAGAAGACGGTACGTGTACGGGGTAATTGAAAAACATTGAGAGAGTCTCGTGGGATAAGAATGAATCGTGGTATTGAGAACAAACATGGATGACAGGGCGGGAGGGAGATCACCATGACTGAGCTGAAACATAAAGACTCCAAGATTGAAAAGGTGGAGGTCATCGATCTTTAAAATATTACTGTTGTAGAATAAGGGGTTAGTGTGACTATAAAATGCAGTATTATTTATATTTCTTAGTACCCGTTTCCGTATGAGAAAAAATTTATTTATTTGCAGTTTTAATGAATTGCCCCATGCTAAAATTCCATAGTTAATATGTGGAGAAATAAGGGTAGAATATAGCATACGGAGAATGTGATAGGGCCAAAACGTTTTTAATTTGTGGAGTATTCCTGCGTTTCTTGAAATAGTTTGGCAAACAATATTTGTGTGATTTTTCCATGTTAGTTTGCTGTCTATATGTAGTCCAAGGAACTTAGTCGTGTTAACTTGTGCAACATTTAAGTTATTAATGACGATGTTACCAGGCAATGTATTAAGAGAATTACTAAAGAGCATATAATTTGTTTTGTTGACATTAAGGGATAATTAATTCGCTCGAATCCAGTCGAGTACGTTATTCGATTCGCTATTAACTTTATCAAGAAGGGTATTAGGGTTTTTGTGTGATAAAAAATGTTAGTATCATCCGCAAATAATATAAAGGATAAATCTTTCGATGAATTACAAAAGTCGTTAACGTAAAGTATAAAAAGAAGGGGACCAAGCAGAGAACCCTGCGGAACTCCGCAAATAACTATGACCAACATAAAGGTTTTCCTCGTATTCCGTAATGTGATAATTAATAGAGCAAGGATATTGTGGCTTTAGAGAAGTCGAGAAAAATACCAACGGTGTGTAAATGGTCATCTATTGCCTTGGCTATTTTGTGGACAAGTGTAACTATTGCGTGAGTAGTAGAATGTTTTTGTCTAAATCCATATTGTGTATCGCGGAGAATATTACAGTCATGAAGAAATTTTGTTAAACGTGAGTACACTATTTTTTCTAGAATTTTGGAGAACGCCGTTAAAAGAGAAATGGGCCTATAATTACCTAATTCTTGTGCATCCCCTTTCTTATAGATTGGTATGACCTTGGCTGTTTTCATTTTTTCAGGGACTATACCTTGGACTAACGAAAGATTCATAATATAGGTTAAAGGGGTAGTAATTTCGTTAATAGTATTTATGAGAAGTAAATTACCTATATCATCATTTCCCGGACTTTTAGGGATTTTCAGGCTATTAACTATATCTACCATTTCAGCCTCCAGGACTGGGGAGAAAACAAGGATTTTTCATTTTGAGGACCAAGAAAATGGTGAAATGATTTATTAGAGTTCGGAATATTTTCGGCAAGATTAGGGCCTATGTTAACAAAGAAATCATTAAAGAGTTCAGCAATTTGATTTGGGTCTTGAATACATTCATTATTTACTTTAAGAGAGGATACAGTATTTGATTCGCTTTTATTATTTAGTATTTTGTTAATGATTTTCCATGTGTTTTTCATATCACCCTTATATAAATCAAATTGTTTACAGATGATTTTAGTGTCATTCTACTCACGAAAAAGATAGTATCATCAGATGAACCAAAATGAGCATTTACTTTGGGAAATAAACGTAAATGTAACAGTACCGTTTTTTCTGGGCCACCCTGTATATAGAAGCACATTCTTTATACAGGAATTTGCACAGGTCACCACGAATTCTGGATTCGCGAAATTACTTCACTTTTTGCTTTAATTTGCTTAACAACTCTAACAAAACGATACGGAAAGTTTTTTAATTCCCCGAGTTAAGGCTAGCATTCTGGACTTAATCTGTGGAGAAAATGTTAGTATCTAGTCACAAATATTTTCTTAAAAGTCAGGTAACATACATGCAAAATGCAGGTCCGTGTGTGATAGGGTGGTGTTGGGCTACTTACATATTGTGCACCATTGTCTTTTGTCACTGATTTGCGCCAACTTCGACACGACCCACTTTGGGGACTTGATAACCCGTTTTTTGCTTGTCACATATCAAATTGCATCATTAAACTGCTTGTCCCATGGTCGTCTAGGTTCTAGCCGTTTCAATTTCGGCTTAATTTCTCCGAGTTGCAGCCAATACTCGAATATCGCGCCCAGCCCGAGTGAGGGCGTTTACCCCAGTTATTGCTTCGCCCGAAACAATCACCCGAAGCATAACCCTAGCCCGAAGCAATCACTGGGGTACTCGCCCTCACTCGGCTAGGCGCGATATTCGAGTATTGGCTGCAACTCGGAGAAATTAAGCCGAAATAGAAACGGCTAAAACCTGGACTAGTCCCACAGTCGTGATCACACCCCAGTATTATAGTAAAATAGTAAGCTTGGATTGTTTTAAAAAAATTAAAAGTAAACTTTCAAAAATTCTTTGCTTAAAAGCGTTATTCGAAATTCCTCAAGATTTCTTCAAATCTATTCATCCGTCACTCTGAGTTACTTTTACAAAGTTACTTCGTTTATTTTATCTCTATTACAAAAAGTGATATTTTCCATGGTTTGCCCCACTTTTTCCAGAACATAAACATAAGAAACCACTCTCTAATCTTTTCACCTTTAAATCTATTTGTTTTCTATTATTTTGACGTAGGTTTGTACCTGACCAACGTCGCCGCCACTCTATGCGATGAAGTACACCTGTACGGATTCTGGCCGTTTCCCGTGCAGCTGCGACAAAATTTCACCGAGATACCCTACCACTACTTCAACGACATCCCCTTCACCAACCACCACAGCTCTGACACCGAATTCAGGATACTGCTACAACTGCACATGTTAGGCGTTGTCAATTTACACACGGGAAAGTGCAAAACGTCATGATGGCGCCCTCTTTTGTTCGTCACGCCACACTCTAAGAAAAAAGGGGGCGATGCTAAAAAAAAAAATAGCAGAACCAAGTTTGGTGCTTATTATCAGAATTATTTGTATGCCGACAGGTTTCGTATGAGAACCATTTTGTTCAAAACGGTGCTGAAAAGAACTCCCGGGGGGAGGGGGGCACTGTCATTAAAAGGTGTACACCATGCGCGTGTATGGACTTTCAAAATGGACCCTAAACACGTAATTATCCTTCGATCTCAGAATACCCTAAACAAGTATTCAAATTTGAAAATATACCCCTTTATAGTAATCTTTTGTTAAAAGTTTACCCTTTTTCCTGATTTTGGCGATTTTGATACCCTTTTCACTGTACGCGCGTCCGACCGTGAAAAACAACCCCTTTGACGCATTTTTTTCACACGCGCGTGGTGTACACGTTGTAATGGCAGTGCCCCCACCACCCGGGACAAGAACAGTTTGATGATCCAAAACGTTCTCATTAGCATCCAAAATGGTTCTGGTAAAATGGTTCCGCTAATATAAGAAGAATGGTTGTACATCGAACCCCTGTTTTCTGTGAGTTCATCATTATAGGATCGGCCGAAATTATCGTCACGTTCCGAACGCGTACAAACGCGATTCCAGAATCTAACTCGTTTTCATAAACGCAAGGCACGCCTTTACTACGCTGGCTTTGCGTTTCGTCGCGTTTGAACAACGTTTCAAGGAACGCGTTTCCAGTAAACGCGTATGGAACGTGACGATACTTTCGGTAGCCACTGTATATCGTATTGGTATTCTGTTGAATTAATGAGTGAAATATCAATGTTTGTATTACAAATATAAAAAACAAAATAATTAGATAACAGATGTAGTGTTGAATTTCAGCACTGGCAGTGGGTGTTATAAGAATGAGTTTCTTCTTTCTTGAAACATCGAAAGATTGTCTTTTCAAGCACTTAGAGATATACCTGTAAAGAGTTCGTAATGTCAAATTTGACGTTCTATAGTTATTGTAGTATTATTATACAAGTTTGATACTGAAATTGAGGCTTGAGAATGTGTTAGAAAACAGTATCTGTGCCTTGGGTATGTATGTAAATAAAAGGAGCATCGTCGGCTGTCCGGAAGAAGGGCCCTAGCCCGCGGGGCCAGTGTCATTATAAGGTGTACACCATGCGCGTGTTTGGACATTCAAAATGGACCCCAAACACGTAATTGAAAGTCGATCTCAGAATACCTTAAACAAGTATTCAAGTTTGAAAAGATACCCTTTTGAAGTAAACATTCGGTTAAAATTATACTTTTTTTTTCCTGATTTTGGCGATTTCGATACCCTTTTCAATGTACGCGAGTACATCGTCCGACCGTGAAAAACAACTCTTTTTACGCGTTTTTTCACACGCGCACGGTGTACACGTTGTAATGACACTGCCCCCCCCCCCCAGGATTGTCTGTAACTTGAAAACCATTGGCTCTTTTCACGTGAAGTCAAAGTAGTGTGATATTTTTAGATCCTTCTGTCAGTCTGTTAAGTGAAAATATCAAATAAGGCAATATTTCTCAAATGAGGGGAAATTTACTGTTAAGACCCTTCTGCTTGGAATTTATGCTGAGGCCCTTCTGCCGGACAACCAATGCATATTTCCACACACATCAATGTGAGTTCGGCGAATCTAGAACAATTTAGAAATCCAACATTAATTATAAAAAGTTGAGCGAATTTGGTTAAGGTATTCAAGAAATTTGTTTTTCGAAACTTTGAGTAAATCTGAGTGATGTCGCCCTCTCTAGATGGCAAATCTGCCTGAGTATGTGATGTCAGAAACCTACACCAGTGCAGTTGGTCCAGTACCAAGAGTCCTCAGTCCTCAGAGGCGGGTGGGAAGTACTCATTGTCAGCAGTGAAAATTCCACACTGCAAAAAGAACGGTGTTAAATTTAATACAACGGGTATTAAATCTAAGACCACTCCAACTTCAATAGAGGACCACACTCAGAGGTGTTAAAACTACACTGAGATGGTGTAGAAATTGTCACCCCGGTTGTCACCTCGCACTTCTTGGTGTTAATTCAACACTGCAGCTGGTGATAATTAAAAAATGACACTGCATGGTATTGATTTGACACCAATGATGGTAACTGAAACTGTATACACTGACCTGGTATAGTTTCAACACCTGCCGGTGTGATCTTCTATTGAAGTTGGAGTGGTGTTACTTTGGTGTAAACTTTCCCACATTTTTTTTATTCCAACATCAAGTAGTATATCGGGAAGTTCTTATCCTTGTTGTTGAAGTTAAACATCAACAAGATTGAACAGGAACTAATATTAACCTCCTAAAATTTTCTGATTTTGGAGTGACACCCATGGGTGTAAATGTGAAACTATAAATGAACACTGGGAATTTAATTCCAGCTTAGTGTTGCATATTTAACACCAGTCTTTTTGCAGGGCAGGCTACCATTTGCATACAACTCGAGTAATCAGGTCATACTTCTAAAAAATCGTAGAATGACATAAATTATGAACACACATTTGTGAATACTGTATTTTTATTAGTCTTCCTTTAACTTGATCAAATCTGATCTAAAAAAAAACTGCATGTAAATCATGAACACATGCTTTAAGCCATGCACGATGTTGTCGTTAAATTAGTTCACGCGTTTTGCTGGTAACTTTTAAAATACTACGCATGTTAAATTCAAGCGTTTTGAATGAAATTGTAAACATATAGTTGTAACGTATTTAAAAATAGTACTAAGCCTGATGCTACTCTACAAAGAGCACAGTTATCTTGCCATTTACGTTTTAGTTAGGTTTTGTTACCTCTACCGACGAAGGAGGTATTGTGCTCAACCGAGTTTGTCAGCATATTTGTTAACAATCTCACAGGCACAGTTTTACATCTACTCAATGAAATGTTTCCATACAGGAAAATGATGGACTAAGTTCAATTTTCAAGGTCATAGGTCAGGTATCAAGGTCAGTGTCAACTGTCAAGCAAAACACACACAACAACAACAACAAAACATTTGGGCCGTAACTTCAGTTCTAGTTATTATAGAAACGTCTACATTGGCCAGTATTGTAGAATGTAGATAATTGAATTGAATTGAATTGAATTGAGGTACAACACACTCCAACTCACAATGGTGCTAGCATATTAATGTTCTTCCTAAACCTGGGTGGGGCCAAAGAAGTCGATCCCCCCCCCCCTTGATCAGCAAGAAAATTAATAAGTAAAAAGTAAAAACAAACACACAGTTTGTTCAGCATGTCAACAAGAGATATATTATCCTATATATCCGTACCCTTTTTTACGAGTTGACATATGAAAGTCTCTGAATTAATATTCCTATACATCTCTTATGTCATTCAAACATAACTTAACTTCTAGTGGTATACCCCTTGTTGAAAAGTCCTGGCTACGACAATGTTAACCATGTTAACCTGGCAAACGTAATTTGATGAATGTCTGTTTTCTTCGACAAATGAACATTCTCAGAACTTTTGTATTAATTGAACTTTTGAAAATTTAACACAGTTTTTAACTTGAAATTCTTGAGAATGTTCATAAGGTGATATTGGGTGGAAATGTGTAGTACATGTATCTCAAAATGCATACATCCTTTGCATTTTAGAAAATATAAACCTCTAATTAAAGACATGATAACATTGTTCGTTTGATACATTAGACGGGTTTTCGAATATCATATACACGCATGCTCATAATTATGGAATATTTTAGATACATTTTAGAAGTTGCCATTTTTCCGTGAACGGTACATCTGGGATTAATATTTGCTCACCCCTGGTGAAACAAGTATACCATAAGTATTTTATGAATGTTGAGCATTTTGTTGCGTCCGACTCGACGCTAAAACCTGTGTTTAAAAATGACGGTATTCAGAGTTGCTGTTGAGTCACGTGGTGGTTATGCGCGTTATTAGAGTTGTAATAGACTATTCTGGTGTTAATTTAATGATAATTGACATTAGATCAAAATCTATCAGTTTTTTGTGTGTTTTTTAATTACTTTAATTTAATACTTTTTTCATGATTTTTGGTGGATTTCTAAAAAGTAAATATATAATTGTTATTGCGCTCAAATGTATTTTAGTTTTTACTTTAGTCATCTCATGAAATCCAAAAATTGCTTCACATACTGCGTTTTTGTGAAATAAACACTTGTCTTGAAAATTTTGGACGACAAAGGAGAAAGAACGTAAGTATCAACAAAATATTCCATAATTATGAGCAGGAGTGTACATACCCAGCTTAGCATAGTTTGCTGGCAGAATTTCAAGCAGACCAAATTGTATTTGTGCCAAAAAGGCCCTTCTGATCATCTTGGGTGAAAACTGCATAAGTTATCATAAAAGTACTGATTTTTGTTACTTTCACCACTTCGTTAAAATGCTCCTTCGATAAGCCCGAATCCCCATCACCAGAAGCTGGCATATGCAAGGCCAGTGCCCCAATATTATTGTGCCACACGATAATTTATTAACACATTATCTTGTAGTTGGGTAGAAAATACCCTGTCTTCAGAAATGTTAGTTCACAAACATGAATAGCAAACTCATTATCTCGGTACTGCATTTTAGCCTGGTCAATCATTATTTATTTCTCTCATGAATATTCTGCTCGTGTGTGTGTTTTTGTGTACGTGTATATTATGTTACACATATTTAAATGTTATTGTTGTTGCTTGTATATATTTATGATATTCATTTGGTTATTATGTTATACACGAATCCTATTCATGGTTGTGAACTTTTCTTTCAGCTAATGTGCTGCCGATCAATGGATCTTGAAACAAATAATCAATTTACTGTATCATATCAATTTCTAAGCGATGTTTTACTTTCTTGGTCTAGAGTTTTGCAACACAATAGTAAACTGAAACTAAAACCGTCGTTTTTGACACATTTTTTGCCATTGTAACAAATCTACAAGCTTGATATACTATTGACACGAGATTTATGATAATCAAAGCTTTCTCCTTAAGGTTAGATCAAAATATGTGACCGAAGTCAATGTTATGACCCGCGGAATTGAGTCTAAAGACTTCCTTTTTGGTTAAAAAAAAATCTCGTGGAAGATGCCGGTTTTACTCATTTTTTCTGTCTTTGCCACTTCATAAAAGTGCGAGATCTATATTGACGACGAGGATATGTAGTGGGAAGTCCGAGGATTCTAAAAATGTAAAAATCAAATTTTATTGGCTAGGAGAAGGCCCGCGGAATTGGCAAAAACCGATGACAGTCACCATTTTCTCTCAGTCAGATATCAACGCGTGTCTTTGTTATTATGCGTTCGAGTGTGAATAAACAATAGACCAGCGTGGCGAGAGCACTAGGGCATGACCGGGGCGTATATAACCTCGTATTTCTCTGCCCAAAAGAGGAGCGTATTCTGTTGTTCAGAAATTGATATGAAGTAAAGAAGGAATAAGGCAATAACTTCATGCGAATGTGGAAATGGTTTTTGAAGATTTTAATTTGCAATGTACCTTTATCATATCAGAATCGATCCTTATTGCACAGAATACAATTGTTATTTATTTGTATGAAAATTGGTGCCGTTCATTCTCGGTGATTACACTGGAAAATCATATCATATCTGGCAATTTATTTTGGTGTGTGATTGGGTATGAGTTAATAATGTAATGGAAATTATCATAACCAGTAAACTTAACGTTAAAAACACTATTTAACATTGCGGAGGTTCAGTTTGAACGAATGTCAAACTTATATCTCAGTTCTACTGATTAAATGGACAAATAAACATCCTACAAAACAATACATTGAAAAGTTAAGCTGCCACTGGTAAATATATGTATGGATAAAAATCACACGTGACCTATGCATCGGGCACGCTTTTAATTATGGCACAGAACTCTGCGGGGGGATTGGGGATGGACACGATAAATGAAAGTTTTTATACAGTTTTAAGGACTAAATTATCATTTTTAAGTACTCTTTTATTTCTGGACCTTATCAGAGACAGTTTTAGTATTTCACATTATGTTTAAATTGGAAACATTGTTAAATTATGAATGTAAATTTGCACATGCTAATCATTATTGTAATTGATACCTCTGCATTGGAATGATTATTAAAAGCCAAGTATGTAGGCTTTACGGTATAATCTAAAAAATCCCGGGTCACACTGGCTCTATAAAACGGTGCGTTAAAGTAACACTCGGAAATGGGTCTGACATAATATTGGTTCAGATTTGACCCAATTTTTGACAAACATGACTGCCGCAGACCATTTTCGCGCGTCAGTCTGAAAACAGACTTTTCTGAGATACACTGCAAACACTTGGTCGATATTAACACCCACAGTGTGGGTCAATATAGATACCACGTGTGGTGTTAAATTTACACACCAGACGAATTACAATTCAGACGCCAAGAGTATTACCTCCGAGAACAATAATTATTAGATTTAAAGTGGAATGAAACCCAGACATATTCCTGCATTCAGAGATAACAGAACAATACAAGAAGGAAATTAGTGAAAGTTTGAACAAAGTTGGTTGAACGGTTCAAGGGTTACCTTTGTTCAAGGTTTATTTGATCCTTTCTATGGAGGATTGTTAAATTTGCAACTCTACCAGCTTTTTAGATGAAAGTGTGGAGAAATCTCCATTGGTTTTGTACACAAATTTTCACTTATTCTCACTTTTTATCAAATATCTGATTTGTTCTTGCTTGTTGTGCAAGTATGTCCTGGCAAAAATGATTCTACATGTTTTTTTCTGAAAGAATGTAGATACTTTCTCCCGACTTTCTCAACTGACACTTCAGAAAACTGCAAATTATTGAAAATTTGTGTACAAATCCAATGGGAAGTTCTCCACACTTTCATCTGAATAGTGGATAGAGTTGCCAATTTAACGATCCTCCATAACAAGGATTAAATAAATTTGAAAACTCATTACTCTTGAACCATTCAACCAAATTTGCTCAAACTGTCACTATTTTCCATCTTGTATTGTTCTTTACTCTCTGAATTCAGTAAGATGTCTGGGCCTCAGTTTTTGGAGTACAATGTAGGATATTTCTTTTTGTCTGTTTGTTTATTTTTAATCACCATTATGAGACGGTGCCACGTATAGCGCCATTTAATTTTCACTCTACGAAAATAAGTTTCTTGAAATATTCCCTTTACAACAATTTTGTCACCGGTGCTATTATCGCAACAGCATTTATGGGTGCCTGTCAGTACCATTTTGACGTAGACATGGTTCTTGATGGCACCAATTAGGGCAGAATGGGGCTAATGAGAATAATTGAATGGTGCCAATACGCACCCAAAAAATTGTGCCACAATTGTGATGAAAAGGGAACCATTTAAAACCCCTTTTAAGCCTCCGCAACGAATTTGCGGAGGCGTCATGTTTTCGGGTTGTCCGTTCGTCCGTCCGTCTGTTCGTCCGTCCGTTACAGGTTCTTGTTACCGCAATAACTTAAGAACAGCTGACCGGACTTTGATGAAACTACGACCAAATATGTACTATAGGGCAACAATGAACTGATTAGATTTTGGAGCTGAAAGGTCAAAGGTCACAGGGCCTCTAATTTGGGCTCGTTACCGCGATAACTTGAGAACGGCCGGTCGGATTTTAATATAACTTGGTTGAAGTATATATTATAAGGCACCAATGAACTGACTAGATTTTGGAGCTGAAAGGTCAAAAGTCAAAGGTCACCGGGCCTAAAATATGTGTGAATTGGGCTCGTTACCGCGATAACTTGAGAATGGCTGCTCGGATTCTCATGTAACTTGGGTGAAGTATGTATTATGAGGCAACAATGAACTGATTAGATTTTGGAGCTGAAAGATCACAGGTGAAAGGTCACAGGGCCTAAAATATATCTGATTTGGGCTCATTACTGTGATAAGTTCAGAATGGCTAATTGGATTTTGATGTAACTTGGTTGAAGTATTTATCATAAGGCACCAATAAACTGATTTCATTTTGGAGCTGAAAGGTCAAAGGTCAAAGGTCACCGGGCCTAAAAAAAGTCTGATTTGGGCTCGTTACCATGCTAAGTTGAGAACGGCTGGTCGGATTTTGATGTAACTTGGGTGAAGTATGTATTATGAGACACCCATGAACTGATTAGATTTTGAAGCTGAAAGGTCAGAGGTCAAAGGTCAAAGGTCACCTGGTCTAAAATATGTCTGATTTGGGCTCACTACTGTGATAAGTTCAGAACGGCTGATTGGATTTTGATGTAACTTGGGTGAAGTATGTATTATGACTCATAATACATACTTCATCTCATAATTTATGAGGCAAAAATGAAGTGATTAGATTTTGAAGCTGAAAGGTCAGAGGTCAAAGATCACAAGGCCTCATGCATGTCCGAATTGGGCTCATTGTCGTGATAATTTAAGAACTGCTTATCGGATTTTACTGTAACTTGGTCAAAGGTCACATGGGCTTATTGTTCTCATTGGTCTTGCTACCATGGTAACTTTAGGCTTTTCAAATCCATTGGATGGGAGTGCAGAGTGCAGAGGCATACCCATCGACTGCGCGCTGTCGAACTGCTCTAGTTTCTTAGAGATTTTGTAGCAGTTTTGGATAATGGCGTTGGTCCAAAATAGATACCAGATGTGCTGTTAATCCTTATTGGTCCTTTTAGTGTATATATTGTAAAGTATATGTATTTATATCGTTTTCTATATAGTCACCTTTGTCGTGTGAATAAATCAAATGTCCTTTGTTTGTAAACATTTGGACAATAAATTGAAATTGAATTGAAATAAATTTGATACCATTCTCGGTGTTAAATTTAACACCCAAGTTTTTGCAAAGGTGCTTAATCCAAAATAATGTTTCTTTGCCTGTGTAATATGGAGGAGGGTAAAATTCAGAATTCAGCCCCCCCCCGAAAACATAGTAGTAATAATAAAACGTTCCTGAAAATTGCATTCTAGAGCATCTTGAAATTATGTATTTTGTTGCAACACATCGTAAAGAGACAAGCCATACCATTGTGAAACTTTAATTTAAAAAAAACTGCCAAACTTTGATATCTGAGCTACATAATAGTTCTTAAATGGACACAAACATCCTAGCATACAAAAGTTTGTAAGGTTATGAATAAACATTCTCCGGTTGAGTATAAATTAGTCAGACCTATAACACTGTAGTCTACGGAGGAAATGACAAGGTCGAAAGGTCAAACTGGATACTGTAGATTTTCACTCTTTAAAAGCACTATACATGTATGGTCACTTTGAAGTACAACTTCAGGGCTTCATTTTTAGACTGTAAACTGATCAAAGACACCTAGAGCATGAACGATTATGTAGCTCAGATTTTTTTTAAACTGTAGTCATTGTTAACTTGTGTCTTTTAAATGTGTATGAACTTATTTATGGTTCTGATCCCCTTGTGTCCCTTTCATCCAGGAGGTGGGTGGGGCGGTTGATCGTAATAGACGCAGAGCTTTCTTTTGATGGTATGATACAGTCCATCTTGCAGGATACTGTTGACCTCTGTAAGGAAAATTACATTAATTTATTTCTTCTTTTGCCGGGGGGAGGGGGGGGGGTATAAATCTGTGAATCCCTTATTGTTTAACATGGCATTACCACCGTCTAAATTTGAGTGAACAATTATAGCATGACGTTAATCTTTTACAATAAAATAATTAGAATCACTTAAATGTGAAACCATCTCAGGGCTTGTGGTCTTATTACCGATGTTGGTGGACTGATCCAATGTGTGTGTGTGCGTGTGTGTGGGGTGTGTGTGTGTGTGTGTGTGTGTGTGTGGTGTGTGTGTGTGTGTGTGATGGTGTGTGTGTGTGTGTGTGTGTGTGTGTGTGTGTGTGTGTGTGTGTGTGTGTGTGTGTGTGTGTGTGTGTGTGTGTGTGTGTGTGTGTGTGTGTGTGTGTGTGTGTGTGTGTGTGTGTGTGTGTGTGTGTGTGTGTGTGTGTGTGTGTGTGTGTGTGTGTGTGTGTGTGTGTGTGTGTGTGTGTGTGTGTGTGTGTGTGTGTGTGTGTGTGTGTGTGTGTGTGTGTGTGTGTGGTTTGGATTCAATTTGACAATACGTGGCGAATTGAAACACACTGACCAATACGACATAAAACATAAGTCAAAAGAAAAAAATAAAGAAAAGAAAAGAAAAGATAGTCAGAGCACTTATCTAGAACACAAGACCAGAGAATGTACTAAGATACTTACAGATTGGCAACCAAGAACAGGCAAGAGAAAAAGGTGACAAAAAATGGAATAATATAGGCAAGCACAACCACATGGCGTAGAATGGCAGCAAGCAGAAGCGAATGGAAATTGATTGAGGAGTGTTTCATCCATTAATCCATGAGCGAACAATGCCTGATAATGACGATGCTGATGATGATGATAATGATAATGATGATGATGATGATGATAATAGTAATAATAATAATAATGATGATGATGATGATGATGATGATGATAATAATCACCTTAACACTAAACAAAGGTAATAATAAGAATACTACTGATTAAAAAAAAATCCCGTGAAACCTAAAATAATAACGCAATAACTATGATAATATTGCTGATGATGTTGAAATGTTGGTCTCAGGGTTTGCCTCAAATTATCAATATTAACAATAATTAACAATAAGTGGGTCAATTGTATTGGTAAAAAGTTTCATATGATTTTTAGTTCGGAGATCGATAGATAAATAAATGGATAGTTAGATAACTAGATAGAATATAGATAGACAAATAGATAAATAGATAGACAAATAGATGGACAGATAGATGGATAGATAAATATATAGATATACAGATAGACAGACAGACAGATAGATATACAAATAAATAAACAAACAAATCAATCAATCAATCAAATAGATGGATAAATAGATAGATAGACAGATAGATAGATATACAGATAGACAAACAGCTAGATAGATGAATAGATGATAAATAATGTAGATAGATAAATAGATAAATAGATAGATAGGTAGATATACAGATAGATAGATAGGTAGATATGCAGATAGGCAGATAGATAGATAGATAGATAGATAGATAGATAGATAGATAGATAGATAGATAGGTAGGTAGGTAGATATGCAGATAGACAGATAGATGGATGGATAGATAGATAGATAGATAGATAGATAGATAGATAGGTAAATAGATAGATAGATAGATAGATAGATAGATAGATAGATAGATAGATAGATAGATAGATAGATAGATAGATAGATAGAAGATAGATATAGACAGATACATGATGGACGGTGTACTATAATGTCCATCATATAGCAGGTGCTCGAGGTTTAAATTGCCCTGTTTGTTGACTCTCATCGTTGAAGCATTCTCACTTTCCTGGTCCCTACATGAACTGTCAGAATAGATTTCATTTTGACTTGGCCAATTTTTCGTCGATTTCGAAACCATAATCCTCTATAATCTGATTCTGATGATGATTGAAGCATATTTATCATGTCCTCTCAGTAAGAAATCAGGTGTAGGTCTATAGAATAGGATTTTTTTCTATATTTCAACACCCTGCTGCCATACAATAAAACCGACAAAATTAATCAGCTTACGCTGTTCATGGATCTTGGATGTGCTTCCTCCAAATATTCCGCTATATAGGGAATTTTGACTGGGGGTGTGGTGTTGAGTGGTCGGCAAGTCGTTAATTTGGGTTTCAAGCTGAGTTTAGAGTGAGATGATTTTAATAACTGTGTCTTGGATGCTCCGGATGACCCGGATGACTGTTCATCAGGATTGCCAGGTTTTCCGCTTCTCAAAACGGCAATTTCAATTTACACGCCAAATTCGGTTAAAAACGCCAAATTTTTATTTGATGCAGTTTATGGGTATCCCTAGATATGGCTAGAAATGACGTTGAAATCAATTTATCCTGGGGGGGGGGGGGGCGAGTGTCATTACAAGGTGTACACCATGCGCGTGTATGGACTTTCAAAATGGATCCTAAACAAGTAATTGAAAGTCGATCTCAGAATAGCCTAAACAAGTATTCAAGGTTGAAAAGAATACCCTAAACAAATTCAAGTTCGAACAGATACCCTTTTGAAGTATAGGCTACCTTCTGTTAAAAGTATACCCTGTTTCCCCGATTTTGATACCCTTTTCGATGTACGGAGTACATCGTCTTACCGTGAAAAACAACCCTTTTTACGCTTTTTTTTTCACACGCGCATGCGGTGTACACGTTGTAATGGCACTGCCCCCTCCCAACCCCCCCCCCCGGGCAATTTATCAATTTACAGTATAACATGCGCAGTCAGAATTTGCACGGTGCGCACCGCTACTGTTGGACCCGAGTGGCACTTTAACTGAAAGGTAGGCCCATGCCATTGTAAAACGTTAAAAGGCCGTTTCGTGCACTTTGACTTCTAGAACGCCAAATGCAATCAAAAACGTCAAATTTGATTTTTTTTTTACGCCAAACTGACAACTACTCAACTACTCTTCGTTAAGAGGAAGACACAATTTATAGTTAAAACAAAATATATAAAATAAAAACGCATGTGCCCTAACAAGCCTGTTTATTTTCTTAATGCATCGTAATTATTGACCACTATACTGGGTTTATCTTTACGAAAACAAGAAGTTGCAAGTTTTCTGGGATTACCCTTTGAAAAAAATAACAACTTTTAGTCTACAAAGAAGCAGTAAGGTGTCGTTAACTGCCATGACCACGGGACCTGTGAGTTTAAGGCTTTTGCTTTGGGGCTTTCGCCCATGTACAACAGTGTCATCAGCATGATTTCCAAAAGTGAAACAAGTTAATTTCAGCATCCCTTTCCTGCCCAAGAAGGCAATGCACAGTACTGCCAAAAAACGCAATGATTTCTCACTATTTTTCACACGATTTGGCACCGAGAATTATGAAGCTGCACGAGGAGAAGAACCAGTACTTTCCTTTGCTTGATAGTTAATCAATTTTCACTAAGAACAATGAAGTTCTTCTTACCTTCATTGTTAAAAAAAACAAAAACAAAACTTAGTTCTGCGACCTCAAGCATCGATCGCGCTGTTCGTAATTTTGCTTTCACTCGTTTGGTTTGATCAACCGTATGAACTGCTGATAATATCAATATGAATATCATGACTCGGCCAGTAAAGACTGTCGTGTACAAGCAGATTCAAGTAATATTTGAGCCACGATCTCTGCTTCCTGAATTCCCAAAGTGTGTTTCGGGTTGAAGTGATGATAGTTGTAGTCTGTAACATAGACTACGAATTCAATTACGTGCATAAACTACGGGAGGTTTTCAGAGTTTTGACAGTGATTTGCGACAAGACAAGCTTTTGTTTTGATGTCCCATTCGGAAGTTATCATGTAGGCTAAGTCTGTATTCATTGGGAAAATGGTATTGTGGGAAGATGACAAGAAATCGGTTTTACCGTTAGTTATCTCAAGCTCGAGCAAATTTGTATTGATTCACGTACAGTACTGCATCAAACGAATGAAC